>JASVEL010004218.1:0-88545 GCA_032618575.1 Nicotiana noctiflora
ACGACATCCGAATGTCACCAAACTTTACAGAAATCACATATATAATATTTAAGACTTGTACCGGGCGTCGGAACCAAAATACGAGCCCGATACCAAGGTCAATTAAATTATTTCCTTTAATAATTACATCAAAAACAATTTCACATAAAAATTCATAACTTGGGCTCTAGGCCTCAGAATTCGACTCTGGACGCATGTCCAAGTCCCATATTTTTCTACGGACCTCTCGGGACCATCCAATCTCGGTCCGGATCCGTTTACCAAAAATGTTGACCGAAGTCAACCATATCAATATTAATATCATTTTTATCCAAATTTCTCATAGAATTCATATTTTCTATCACAAAATCTTTCCGGCTACATGCTCGGATCGTGCACGTAAATCGAGGCAACATAGAATGAGGTTTTTAAGGCCTCGGAAGCTCGAAATGATTAATTAAATAAGTGATGACCCTTTGGGTCGTCACAATCTCCACCTCTAAAACAATCGTTCGTCCTCGAACGGACAAAAGAAAGAAGTACCGGAGTCAGGAAACAAGTGTGGGTAGCGGCTCTGCATATCAGACTCGGACTCCCAGGTCGATGCCTCAGGAGGCTGACCTCTCCACTGAACACGCACCGAAGGATAACTCTTCGACCTCAGCTGTCGAACCTGCCGGTCTAGAATAGCCACCGGCTCCTCCTCGTAAGATAGATCATTGTCCAATTGGACAGTACTGAAGTCTAACACATGTGTGGGATCGCCGTGGTATCTCCGAAGCATAGATACGTGAAAAACTGGATGCACGGCTGATAAGCTAGGCGGCAAAGCTAATCTGTAAGCCACCCCTCCCACTCTGTCTAGAATCTCAAATGGGCCAATATACCTAGGGCTGAGCTTGCCCTTCTTCCCGAACCTCATCACGCCCTTCATAGGCGACACTCGGAGCAATACTTGCTCACCGACCATGAAATCTACATCTCGAACCTTACGATCCGCATAAGTCTTCTCTCTGGACTGAGTGGCACGCAATCTCTCCTGGATAATTTTGACCTTATCCAAGGCCTCCTGAACTAAGTCTGTACCTAACAACCGAGCCTCTTCCGGTTCAAACCATCCAACCGGTGATCGACATCGCCTACCATACAACGCCTCATACGGAGCCATCTGGATGCTAGACTGGTAACTGTTATTGTAGGCAAACTCTGCTAATGGCAAAAACTGATCCCACGAGCCTCCGAAATCAATGACACAGGCTCGAAGCATGTCCTCTAGAATCTGAATAGTCCTCTCGGACTGGCCATCCGTCTGAGGATGAAATGCTGTACTCAATTGAACCTGGGTGCCTAACTCCCGCTGGACCGCTCTCCAGAACCGCGAGGTAAACTGCGTTCCCCGATCAGAGATAATAGATACCGGCACCCCATGGAGACGAACAATCTCCCTAATGTAAACCTCCGCTAACCTCTCCGACGAGTAGGAGACAGATACTGGAATAAAGTGTGCTGATTTGGTCAACCTATCAACAATGACCCAAATAGCATCAAATTTCCTCCGAGTCAAAGGAAGTCCAGTAACGAAGTCCATAGTGATCCGCTCCCATTTCCACTCGGGAATTTCAATCCTCTGGAACACACCACCAGGTCTCTGGTGCTCATATTTCACTTGCTGACAATTTAGACACCGAGCGACATACGCAACGATATCTTTCTTCATTCTGCGCCACCAATAGTGTTGCCGTAAGTCCTGGTACATCTTCGCGGCGCCCGGGTGAATAGAATACCGCGAACTGTGGGCCTCTGCTAAGATCAACTCTCGAATTCCTTCGACATTGGGTACACAAACTCGACCTTGCAATTTCAATACCCCATCATCATCTAGATTTACCTGTGTGGCACCTCCCCGCTGTACTGTATCTCTCAACTCACGCAAATGAGGATCATCAAATTGCCTCTCACGGATACGCTCTAATAAGAAGAACGAGCGACCGTACAGGCTAACACCCTGCTAGGCTCAGAAATGTCCAATCTCACGAACCGGTTGGCTAAGGCCTGGACATCTAGAGCTAATGGTCTCTGATTGACCGGAATATATGCAAGACTACCCATGCCGGCATACTTTCTACTCAATGCATCGGCCACCACATTGGCCTTACCCGGGTGATATAATATAGTAACATCATAGTCTTTTAGCAACTCTAACCATCTCCGCTCTCGTAGATTCAACTCCTTCTGTTTGAACAAGTACTGTAGGCTTTTGTGATCAGTGTACACCTCACATGTCACACCATATAGATAATGTCTCCAGATCTTTAAGGCATGGACCACTGCTGCTAACTCAAGATCATGAATCGGATAATTCTTCTCATGTATCTTTAATCGCCTCGAAGCATAAGCGATAACCTTACCATCCTCGCATCAATACCGCTCCAAGCCACGTACGAGATGCGTCACAATAAACCGTATAAGGCCCCGTACCTGTAGGTAGTATCAACACCGGTGCGGTGGTCAAGGCCGTCTTGAGCTTCTGAAAGCTCTCCTCACACTCCTCTCTGACCACTGAAACTGGACACCCTTCCGGGTCAACCTGGTCATCGGGGCTGCAATAGAAGAAAACCCCTCTACAAAACGACGGTAGTAACCTCTGCTAATCCCAAGAAACTCCGTATCTCGGTCACTGAAGCTGGTCGAGGCCAATTCTGGACTGCCTCAATCTTCTTTGGGTCTACCTGAATACCTTCCACTGATACAATGTGACCCAGAAATGCTACCGAACTCAGCCCGAACTCACATTTAGAAAATTTGGCATATAGCTGGTTATCTTTCAGGGTCTGAAGAACCACTCTGAGGTGCTGCTCGTGCTCTTCCTGGCTGCGGGAGTACACCAGGATGTCATCTATGAAGACTATCACGAACGGATCTAAGTAAGGCTTGAATACCCGATTCATCAACTCCATGAATGCTGCTGGGGCATTGGTCAACCCGAAGGACACGACCAAGAACTCATAATGCCCATATCTAGAGCGAAAGGCTGTCTTAGGAATGTCAGCCGCCCTGATCTTCAGCTGATGGTAGCCTGACCTTAAGTCTATCTTAGAGAATACCCTCGCTCCCTGGAGCTGGTCAAACAAATCATCAATCCTCGGCAGTGGATATTTATTTTTGATAGTCACCTTGTTTAACCGCCGGTAATCAATACACATCCGCATCGAGCCATCCTTCTTCTTTACAAATAATACCAGGTGCTCCCCAGGGGGAAACACTGGGCCTGATAAAGCCCTTCTCAAGAAGGTCCTGCAACTGATCTTTCAACTCTTTTAGCTCCGGCGGGGCCATACGATAGGGTGGAATAGAGATGGGCCGAGTGCCCGGTGCCAGATCAATACAGAAATCAATATCTCCCTGTCGGGTGGCATGCCCGGCAGGTCTGAAGGAAAAACCTCCGGAAACTCCCGTGCAATAGGGACCGACTCAATGGAAGGAACTTCTGCGCTGGAATCACGAACATAAGCCAGATAAGCTAGACACCCCTTCTCGACCATGCGTCGAGCCTTAACATAAGAAATAACAGTGCGAACGGAGTGGCTTGAGGTACCTTTCCACTCTAGTCGGGGTGATTCGGAAGGCTAAGGTCACTGTCTTAGCATGGCAATCAAGAATAGCATGGTATGGGGACAACCAGTCCATCCCCAATATGACATCAAAATCTACCATATCCAAGAGCAACAGATCAACACGGGTCTCAAGACCCCCAAATATAACTACGCACGAACGATGCACCCGATCGACTACAATGGAGTCACCCACTGGTGTAGCCACATAAACTGGAATATCCAGAGCATAGCTGGGCACAACCAAATACGGTGCGAAGTAGGAAGACATATAGGAATATGTAGATCCAGGGTCAAATAATACTGAAGCACCTTTGCCACACACAAGAATAGTACCTGTAATCACGGCATCTGATGCCTCTGCCTCTGGCCTGGCTGGTAAAGCATAGAATCGGGGATCCGCACCTCCCTTCCTGAGCCGTGTCTCTAGGACGACCATCAATCGGCCGACCTCTACCTCTCGCCGGACGGTCTCCACCTCTACGGTCTCGACCTCCACCTCTATAATCTCTACCCCAGCCTCTGGCTGGCTGGGCAGGCTGAGGGTCAGCTGGGGCCTCGAATCATAGGACGAGGACCCCGCTGCTGAGAGTTGCCCGCTGCTATAGGGCAATTCCCGATAAAATGACCTGGGTCACCACAACCGTAGCAACTCTTAGACTGATAGGGCTGCTGGCCCCGACGACCCGAATGGCCTCCACGAACACTGCGAAGAGGCCGAGCATTAATAGGAGATTGGTCTGAATAATGCCCCGAGAACCACGATCACCCGATCCACCCTATGAAGCCCGAAGGGCGGAATGAAAAGGCTCGGAGGACCGGCCTCTATCAAAGGATTCTCTGCTACCGGAGGAAGAACCACCAAACCTGCCCGAATGACGAGGCCTCTTATCCGAAGAATAACCGCCTCCCTAGCAAGAGCCATCTCAACTCTGCGTGCCGCATTGGCTGCCTCCCTGAAATGATATGTCACTCCCCACGCCCATAGCCATCCGGAGTCTAATCGGCTGATTAAGCCCATCTATTAATCTGCGGACCCTCTCCCGCTCCGTGGGAAGTATCACCACCGCATGACGAGCCAAGTCGATAAATCTCGTCTCATACCGTGTAACTGTCATAGTGCCCTGATGGAGGCACTCAAACCTGCCTCCGAAGTACATCCCGCTGAGTAGCAAGGAGAAACTTCTCCATAAATAGTTCCGCAAACTGGTCCCATGATAAAGCTGGGGACCCTGCTGGTCGAGTCGAGCAATAATCTCTCCACCAAGTCTTGGCGGATCCTGCAAGTCTGAAGGTACAGAAGTCAACTCCGTTTGTCTCCACGATCCCCATAGTCTTGAGAATCTCGCGGCAACTGAATAAGAAATCCTGAGGATCCTCTCTGATGCGGCTCCACTGAATGTAGTAGTAAATAGCTTGGAGAACCGATCAAGCCTCCATAAAGAATCAGAAGTCATGGCCGCTCCATCACCGGCACGAGCCGTGGTACCTGACTGGGTGGCCACAGCTGGCTGAACTACTGGTGCCTGAGGCTGAGGAGCTACCGGCTCCGGAGTATGAGCAATAGGAGTCCGGGCCCCTCCTCCAGCCTGAGAAGCGGCTGGTGCAACTGATAATAAACCCGCTCTGGCAATGCTGTCCATAAATCCCGCTATTCTGACCAAAGCATCCCGAAGATCCGGGGTAAATAAAGCCTCTCCTAGGACCTGAGCTGGGCCCACTGGAGCTGCTGGGACTGGAACCTCCTCTTCAATCTCCATATGAGGCTCCACCTCTGGAGTAGCTGCCTGGGGCTGAGCTCTACCCCTACCACGGCTCTGATACGGCCTTGGCCCCTACCCCTCACGGGAGCTGCCTGGGGCTCGGGCTGCTGGTCAAGCGGACGAAGAAGCGCGTGTCCTTACCATCTGCGAAAGGACAGAATAGAAATTCAATCAGCAATTGAGGAACAAGTCGCACGACAAGAAAGAACAAATGAGAGACTCTTTCCTAACTCAATAGACTCTGGAGGACAAGTACAGACGTCTCCGTACCTACCTCTCAAACTCTACTAAGCTTGTTCGTGAGTGGTGAGACCTATGTAACCTAGAGCTCTGATACCAACTTGTCACGACCCGGATTTTTCCCCCAATATCGGGATCGTGATGGCGCCTACTCGTGGTAGCTAGGCAAGCCACCGTATTCATACTATCCTATTTTTAACACAATTTTAATTAAATAAATGCGGAATACTTTATCGAAATGGAAATAACAAATCACAAGGTGAAAATCATACTGAAATCCTCTACCCAAGACGTGGAGTCACCAACTTACGAACTACTATGGAATACTACACATAAAAGTCCGAAAGAAATATATCACAATTTTGTTTGTCTCGGAACAAAGAGACTACAGCTAATAACATAAATAAAGAAAGAGACGCCGGGCCTGCGGACGCCTGCAAGCTACCTCGGTCTCAAATATGATTAGCTCCCACGCAATCGATTTACTGCTGCTGCTGCTCCTGATCGTAACCTGGACCTGTGCAAAAACGCACAGAAGTGTAGTATCAGCACAACCGACCCCATGTGCTGGTAAGTGCCTGGCCTATCCCGGCGAAGTAGTGACAAGCCTAGGACCAGACACTCACATAAACCTGTGCAATTCAATATATATATATATGTGTACCACAAAATAACAAGAAATAATCAAGTATTAACACAATAAGGAATATCTTAAAGAATTCGACAATTAACCACAGTTAATAATTTCACTAGGGAAAAAGCAAAGTATAATGTAAACACAAGTAATATCAATTCAAGAAATAGCAAGCAGTTGCACGGCATCACCCTTCGTGCTTTTACTCTCATACTCACCAAATAAACAAATAAAGTACACGGCATCACCCTTCGTGCTTTTACTCTCATCCTCACATCCATAGTACGGCATGATCCTTCGTACATGGTTCAATAACAGAGGGCACGGCATGATCCTTCGTGCATAATCAATAAATAAACGTGGCGCATTAACCTTCGTGCATAAATAAATAAACATGGCACGGCATCACCCTTCGTGCATTATCACTCTTCCTCACCCAAATAACAATCACAGTTAAGGGCAAAGAAAGAAACAATAATTCATAAACCGTCCCATCAAGGGGCAATCAATAATTATCTTCACAACAAGTCCCAACAAGGGAGAACAATAACAATTCATCCGTAATATATCTCAAAATAATCATTTTCCAACGACTCACGGTCATACTAGACGCCAGTGTATGGATGCTCGTCACCACGACCCATACACCGCACTCGATCACATAACACATAACACATAATCCTATTCCCTCAAGCTAGGATAGAACAAACACTTACCTCGAATGCTTATGAACAATTCACTCTGCGGAAATGTCTTTTCTTTCAATTTGGCTCCAATCCAACCGTATCTATACACAATTGATTTAATATCATCAATTCTACTCAACAAACTAATTCTTAATACAAAATACAACTTTTACAACATTCTGCCATGAATAGTAAATTTCAACCCCGGGCCCACATGGTCGGAATTCGGGGTTAGGACCAAAATCCGGCTACCCATCCCCCCACGAGTTCATGTATATGATTTGTTTCAAAATCGGACCTCAATTCGAGGTCCAATTCCCCAATTTATGAAAAACCCTATTTTCTAACAAAAACAAGAATTCTACCATGAAAATCATTGATTTCTTATGAAAAACATGTCTAATGATGTTAGGAATTGAAAGAATTAAGTAAAAAGTGACTTACAATCATTTTTATGAAGAAGAAATCCTTGAAGAATCGCAAATGGGTGTTTTGGTTTTGTAAAATGTGAAGAAATGACTGAAATTCGTGTTTTTCAGGTCTCTGTGTTCGCATTTGCGAACATGGGTTCGCAATTGCGAACCCCGACCAATTTCTGGAGTTTGAAAAATAAGCTATAGGTGGGAAGTTCGCATTTGCGAACATTTGTTCGCATTTGCGAACAGTTCGCATTTGCGAACTAATGTTCGCATTTGCGAACACATGCTGTATAAGGCAGTGTTCGCATTTGCGAACAATAGTTCGCATTTGCGAACCAAGGAAGTATGGGGAATGTTCGCATTTGCGAACATTTGTTCGCATTTGCGAACATAGGCAGGCACTGGGGACCTTCGCAAATGCGAACAATTGTTCGTATTTGCGAACAAGGCTGGCTTCGCATTTGCGATCAAGGTTCGCATTTGCGAGCCTTGCCTTACACTGTCCCCTTTGCAATTGCGAGAAATGCTTCGCAATTGCGAAGCCAACAGCTGGGTGAAAAACCAGCAGTTCAAAAATTCAGATTTTCATCCAACGGCCTATCAAATCTTTACCCGAGCCCCCGGGCTCCAAACCAAACAAGTACATAACCTCAAAAACACATTATGAACTTGTTCGTGCGATCACATCGCCCATATCACTTCGTTTTAATCAAATCAAGCCTCAAACTCATGATTTTCATACTTTTGATTTTTCAAAACTTCTTAACTTGGAACTCAAGGTCCAAAACATCTCAAACGACATCCGAATGTCACCAAACTTTACAGAGAAATCACATATATAATATTTAAGACTTGTACCGGGCGTCGGAACCAAAATACGAGCCCGATACCAAGGTCAATTAAATTATTTCCTTTAATAATTACATCAAAAATAATTTCACATAAAAATTCATAACTTGGGCTCTAGGCCTCAGAATTCGACTCTGGACGCATGTCCAAGTCCCATATTTTTCTACGGACCTCTCGGGACCATCCAATCTCGGTCCGGATCCGTTTACCAAAAATGTTGACCGAAGTCAACCATATCAATATTAATATCATTTTTATCCAAATTTCTCATAGAATTCATATTTTCTATCACAAAATCTTTCCGGCTACATGCTCGGATCGTGCACGTAAATCGAGGCAACATAGAATGAGGTTTTTAAGGCCTCGGAAGCTCGAAATGATTAATTAAATAAGTGATGACCCTTTGGGTCGTCACAATTTCTGAATGGAAACATCGTGTCACGGCAATTGGGGCACTTCGAGATTCACTAAGACTTTAAGTATTACATGCGCATTAAAGTTGATGAGGTCGTGGGTTCGATGGGTAAAATGAGTCGAGGCAAAGTGACCGGACCTGGCGAGATTCCAGTAGAGTTTTGGAGATATGCGGGTAGGGCAGGCTTGGAGTAGCCACATGTTTGAACCATAAAAATAGGAGACTGGAAGAGGATATATAGAAGGGAAAGGGATAAAAATTGTTGAACAAAGAATGAGTATGGTTTCTGCCCAAGTAATCCCTTATTAGAAATGACGATGAAACTGACGGCGCATTCAATATTTTATGGGAAATGGACCAGTGGCATTCAATGCTTCTAGGGAATTAGCCGATGTGACGTTTCGATCACTTCAAACGCCTACGTCATGAGCATGGCTTCACTACAAGAGGTTCAATGAAATCGAGGTCTAAGTCGTTTCATATCATTCTATTCTAATAAACGCGGAGAATATCTATATACAGTCAAAATCGAAGAGTATTTTGAAGGCTTAAATCTGTCTATAGGCCCGAGTCCGAGAGACTCGAAATGGTTTTTGTATTCAGCTAAGGACTACCTACCTCAAGGAAGTTGATCGAGTGTCTGGCACGGACTGCATCGAGGGCAGTATTGAATTGAAGTCAATTAAGAAGGAACGAAAATTTCTCAAGGACATATGAACGTGGGCATTAGTTATAAGTTAAGGGTTGTACAAAATGGTACAAATCCGTACTAGACCGTTATACACTTGTACAATAGAATCATTTACTTTTATAAGGAACGTACTATATTATGGAGTTCTCCTCCTATATAAAAGGGACCCTATTCATATTGTAAAGACATGAGATCATTCATTGCAATCGAACATTATTATTCTTCTTGTTTAACGTGCTCTCCAGTTAATCTTCAACTTTATTGCATTTACTTTATTGTTCACACTTTATTACTTTTAGCTGACCTCGAGGCCCCGTACTATTACAATAACACTGATTTTGTTCTTTATTTCTCCTTACTTAATCTTAATATTATTTGTATAATCACTAGTATTAGATTAATATACTACATATCTTTAAAATCACAAAATATCTTTAACTGTTAAGTTCATTTTCAAGGTAAACAACATTTCTGTGGCATGCTTTGCAAAGATAATTTACTGTTTTTTTTCCTCCTCCAAACTTGGTAAATCTTAAAAACACCTCAAAAGATATGAAATGTGAGTTTGAACATCTGCAAGTTTTTTTTTCGGCAAAAAAAGAAAATGAAACATTGAATTTGCAAACTAACGGTATGGATTTTGCGAAACTTATGATGTGATTTGAATTGGAGTATGACTTTTGGCCATTAACTGATTCTTGGTGGCCAAAACACATAGTAATACTTTATAGCAGAGAGAGAGGAAAAAGTCGAATGATGATAGCAATTGTTAACAATACTATTGAATCACAAACTTTATTTTGAAGAAAAAAGATGAAATCTTATGACTATTTTAAAGATTTCCATATCTTTTAAAACTATTCCACCCAAGTGTTTTAGGTTACCTAACATTTTTGGTTAACAAAGAACTCGAATGCCGCTACACTTTGGGTGCACAAACATTTTTGTATAATAGCTCATAAATCACACTAAAAGATGAACCACATTAGATAAGGTCGGTGCGATGGGCTCGACCAAGAATATGCAGGTGGGTTTTGATTCATACTTATTATTAATACCAATTCGTGGAGAAACTGAACTGAAGGAATTACTCCTAAAAAAGGAGAACCACCATTTTCCTATAAAGCGACAAGAAAGGAGTCGGACTCGGGCCTAACTCCCCCAAAAAGGAAAAAAAAAGTGAAAAATAAAGAAGTGGACGCGTATCACACGACATACTTGAATTGTGCCTTCTAATTGACTTGCGTTCCTTTCTGTTTTATTCCTAATGATGAAAATTTTGAAATCGTTACTTATATACGCTATAATCTACGGATTAATAATGAACTTTTCTCTACTAGTCTAGCACTAATGTCCAATATGGTAACCTGTTGCTTGCAGCTCCTTTATATGCAAGGAAAAAGGAAAAAGAATTTGGGTTGCTTCAACTCCAAGAAAAAGGAAAAAAAAGTACGGGTTGCTTTCATAAGTAGTCCTACCATTTTAACAATAAGAGATGTAATGGGATGGCTGACATTCTTTGATTCAATCACTAGGAATGAAAACCTCTTGGTATGAAGCGTTTTATCTGTTTAGTTATCTGATGCAAATTTAAATTAATCAAGCAATAAAAGCTACGGATATCCAACGGATTAAAAAGTCTGGGTTGATTCGACTCGAAGGATTTTGTTTTGGGGTTTCCCATTGGTATTCAATACCCATATTGGAGTTCAACTATCTCTGGATTCGCACTATATCCCATTCGGGAGTAACCGCTCCCTACTAAAGATTTTTCCAATTCAAACCCAAGACTTGTGATTATGAAAAAAGTTATGTCATCCACTTTACCACATTTTTTCATAAAAAATAATCAATCAATTCAGGCAAAGTATTGTATGAAACGTAATTATATTTGCCCTTTTCTTTTTTCTACACAAAAGTTATAAGCATAGCAGACGAGGATGTTTTAGAAACGTAAGTTTTAACCTGTTTCTCCAACTCGTCAGATATTCTCCTATGTTAAATTAAGAGGAAGACAATCTATTTTTTCATGTTTTATCCTTATTAGTATCTACTCATCTCTTAAATTATTTTCTAAGACTTTTAAAAATACTTTTATTATTATAGTAAAATTATAAAATATAGACTTCATTTATTTTTTGTTAAAAAAAGTGCAAAATTAGAATTGAACAATTAAATTTAAACATAGGGATTAAATTTTTGTATTGAAAATATCATACTGTGGGTAGCTCAATTAATGAGCATATAAATCCTTCGTTATTCCGCCGGCATTAGAGGACAGGTAATTAATTAGTTTAGGATAAATTTATCTCATTTTACAGAGTGAATCTTATGGCACTTACCTCAACCTGGACGAGGTCAGTGGACGATCAATAAGGCCATGACTAAGGCTAGTGACTACATTTTGGAGGATTGTCCGTCTAAGATCGGGTTAAGTGGTCCAACCTACATCATAATTTATAGCAATAATCCTATCTAGTTAAAGAAAAAAATCTTTATTGCGGAAGGGTTCAAATCTTCCCAGGCCATCCAACTCAAAAAGAACAAAGAGCAATTTAATGTCATTAGAGTTGCCCTACAACGAAAAGTTATCCCAATATAAATCGTGACATGGTTTTAATAAAATTTTATACTATTATAAGAATTCTTGTAATTTCACGTGGAAATTCTAGTTCCAGTTTAGACATAGATTTTGGCTATTTTTTTTTTCAAAAAACTTGAAAATTTTATTTTGTTCATAGAATTTGATTAGTTAATAAACTTGAAGTTTTTTTTTTCTAGATTTTTACTTTTCCTGCTAAATTTATAAAACTGAATTTAATTTTTGATGTCTTTAAATACTATATGCGTTAAAATGATCTTAGTTATGATTACATCATATCAGCATTAAGAGGGTCTTCAAGGGCTACCACGTGTCACCAGTATGGCTTCGACAAAAGGCATGCTCAAGCATGAAGTGGTCTCACAAGAGATGAAGGGCAGGGTCGAGGAGTCAACATAGATCAAGGTCGAGGACGAGCACTCGTATCAAACAGAGTAATAACGTCTAGTTTTAGGACAAGACTCTAAAGAGAATATTCAAGTGAATATCCTCTATACCTGTACTATTATGATTTTTTGACATATGTCTTATAAATAAAAAGAGACATACTTATATGGGACATTGAACATTCACTTATAAGAGAACACATTGATATTCTCTAAAGATTCTTGCTTTATTATACGCATACAATATATATACCTTCTTCTTGAGATTTTAGTCTAACTTTTCTCCCACGATCCAAGGAGAATTCGGATATTCAAAGGCTCATTAATCATTCATCATTGTCAGAAAAAATACTAAAGAATCTAACCATTTTCGAGTGACTCGCATGCCTTTATTTATTTAAATGTCATTCTTTACAATTTATTGCCATTGAATGTTATCTCCTTCATTTTTGGATCGTTGAATATTACAGTATTGTCATTATTTATTGCTACTTAAATGATAGTACGAGTATAATCTAAGTGCCAACGACCTTCAAAATGTCGCTATATCGCATGATATACAACGGGACAATCGACTCCAAAGACCACGTGACTCATTACATCACCGCAGTGAAGGGTAATGATCTCCCCAGGAACATTTGTCCTCCATTTTGCTGACGAAATTCGGCGAAACCCTAATTGAAGAGGGTATTAACATGGTATTCACAGCTATCAGCTCGTTCTATAAAAACGTTCGGAAAAAATGCATGATAAGTTCGTGACAGTGCATGCTGGAGCTATAAAAGCCGAAACTAGAGTAAACGACATCTTTGCCATCAAGAAATCCCTAGGACAGGGACTGCGGGACTTCCCTGCCTAATTTATAGGGTAAGGATGACTTTACCAAATGTGTCTTAAGGGATGACAGTCACAGTCTGCCAGAACGGGTTGGTAGAGAGGGTTCAAGAGCAACAAGAAAGTTGTTGTCACAATCCCAAACTGGACCCGATCGTGATTGCACCTCTCATGAAGACAAGGCCAGCCGACACAATTCTCAAATTTATTTTTAGCAATTCAATAAGTCAATTTAAGTCATTTATAAGAATGGATCCCCAACAAGTATAAATTAAACGAAATAGAATAAGTGCGAAAATAGATACAGCCCGATATCGGGGTGTCACAAGTCACGAGCATATACTAAAGTCTAAATACAACGGAAATTTTGAAAATGCACTAAATACATCCTAATGAAATCAAGAGGGAGAAACGTGGTGCTGCGAACGTCGGGCAACAACTTTGCTAAACTCTGAAAACTCTACCTCTAAGCAACCAATACCCGCTACCGGATTGAGAAATACCTGAACCTGCATATAAAGTGTAGGGAATAATGTGAGTAGCACAACCCAATGAGTAATCACGTAAATCATAACAACATGCTATATAGAAGCAACATAAAACCATTTAAGAAAGCAATGAAGCTGTGAAATCTCTTACAAATATCTTAGCTCAGTTTAAACTTCGTTAAAATACCTTTTTAACAGATAAGCAATTAAATTCAAACAGTTGGAACAAGTAAGCATAGAAATCTGCCACTCGAGCACAAATACACAATTAAATAGGTAACTGACAGGAAAATAAAAAGATAAACACATAAAGGTTTGCCCCTCGGGCACAATGTCAACAAATCCGCCCCTCGGGCAATATCTCAGAACAATACCAAACCCTTGGGCAATCACATAGAATAATACCATCCCTCGGGCTATATCTTATATCATAATGGGTACCTGCGCTTACTGGGGGTGTACAAACTCCCGGAGGAGCCCCTTACGACATAATCGCAATATCAAGCCATCTCGTGGCATCATCACTAGGCTCTCGGCCTAATATCAATCAAGACACCTCGTGGCGTACATATCTCAGGCCCTTGGCCTTGCTCAGTCAAAAATCCTCACAAGCCACTCGGGCAATAGTAAAATATCCAGCTCAGCTCAAAATATCTTTAAAACATCATTTAAGGTTTCTAAAACATATTAACATTTTGAAAACATTAAAAGATATGGCATGACTAAGCACAAGTATGAAATCAAACAGTGAGGAAATATCAATAAAAATTTCTAAAGGGTTCAAATAGTTGGCACGAAGCCCAAATATGGAATTTAACCCAAATAATGATGATGACAAATGGTTTGTAGCCAAATATGCGATAAAATCATCAATCGGGATGGACCCAGTCACACTTCTCACTAGTGCATGACCCCACGCTCGTCATCAAGCGTATGTCTCACCTCAATATAGCACTACAATGTGCAATCTAGGGTTTCAAAACCTCAAAATATCATTTACAATCATTACTCACCTCGATCCGGTCCAAACTCTAGCCTGCAATGCCTTTGCCTGCATAAATCAACCTCTGATGCTCCAAATCTAGCCACAATCAGTATATAATTATTAAAAGATGCTAGGGAACAAAGCCTACTCGAAAAATATCCAATTTACATAAAAAATCCCGAAATTGCTCAAATCCGACCCTTTGGACCACGTCTCGTAACTCGATAAAATTAACATCAATGAAATCCTCATCCTCTCACGAGTCTATACATATCAACAATATAAAAATCGGACCTCAAATGGCCCCTCAAATCTCTACTCAAAAGTCTCTTAATCTCAAGCCCTAATCCCTCAATTTTCTTCCTTAATTTCCACTAATACCATGATTAAACAATGGGAAAATGATCATACCTTCTATTCATCAGATTTTAGGCTTTGACCCAGTGAAAAATGGGGTTGATGGTGATAAACATGAGTAATGAGGATTAGGGAACTTACCCAACAGATTCTCTTCGATTTTCCCTTGAGTTCACTGCCATAGCTCATTTCCGGTCTTCAAAAATGGAGAACTTAGCAAAAATTTATGAATGAACATTATATACTTTCTGACCCGAGGTATTTCTGCACCTGCAGTCCCATTACCGCTTCTGCGGTCTCGCTTTTGTGACTATTCCACTGCATTTGAGGTCTTTATTAAAATGACAATCTTCGCATAAGCGGTTAAAAACTCGCACCTGTGCTACCGCAGGTGCGACCATGACACCGCTTCTGTGATTCCTGAAGGACTTCACATTGGCCGCATCTGCGGCTGCTTTACGCATCTACGATCATCGCACCTGCGGCCTCCCAACCGTAGCACGATTATGATAGAACCAAAAGCTTCAGCTGCAACTCAATTCCAAATTCTTCCGTCAACCATCTGAAATCACCCTGAGGCCTTCAGAAACTCAACCAAAAATGCAAACATATCCCAACACCTTATCCAAACTTGTTCCGATCTTTAAAACACCTCAAGAAACATCAAATCAACCAAAACACATCGGATTCAAGCCAAACTTTCTAAAATCTTCCGAATTCCGTTTTTGATCATAAACCCAACCAAACCACGTTTGAATGACCTGAAATTTAGCACACACATCCCAAATGACACAACTAAACTACTGTAACTTCTGGAGTTCTATTCATACCTCAATATCAAAATCTCACATATAAATCGAAAAACGTCAAAATCTCAATTTCACTAATTCAAGCCCAAAATGCATTCTGATCACGCTCCTAAGTCCCAAATCGCTCAACGAAGCTAACCAAATCATAAAAATTCCGATCCGAGATCATATACAAACAAGTCAAATCTTGGTCAAACCTTTCAAATTTCAAGCTTTAACTGAGAATTGTTCTTCCAAATTCATTCCTATTATTCTGAAAACTAAAACAAACGATTTACATAAGTCATAATCCATCAAACGGGTAGAATTGAGGAACAAAGTGCAAAAGCTCAAAATGATCGGTCGGTTCGTTGCAACTGTTCAACCGATTGATGAAGTATCCTCGAGCAGATGATGACAACCTTAACGAACCAACTCGATGGCTCATCTCGGTACAAACTGAGTGTAGGAAAGAACGAAGAGACAACATATGGATGGATCAACCATTCTCACACTGAAATAGGGAATGACATCAACCTTCCAGTAGGGCCTTCGCCCCTCCTCCCTTGCGCTACAATGACAACCCATCTAGGCCAATGAGGAAGACTCACAAGAATGAGATAGGTATGCCCCCTTATTATCTGCTTATAATTTTAGTGTTTAGCCTATAGAGATACTCTACCTGGAGAAACTTGGAACAAAGGTAAAGTGGATGCAAATGTGAACACAAAATAAAAGATTGTATCGTCCTAAGGCAAGAGGCAATGAACATGTTGCAACAATGGCACCTAAAAGAGCTGCTGAGCGATAAGAGTATCACCTTCGCTAGGGGTTGAGAAAGTCAAGGCCCACCAAAGCTGACGTCACCAGCTCATACTATAACATTGATTATTGGTGGCAGTGATGATGCTTCCATTAATAGCGTCAAGTTCACTGCCATGCACAAGCTCACAATATCGATCACCTACGAACGGTATGACATACTCAAAGAAAGTATCATCTTCGATAAGTGAGATGCTAACGATTTGACTTTCCTTCACAACGATGCTCTAGTCGTTACTTTACGAATATTAGATATTGATGTTCAATGTATCATGGTATATGATAAGAGTGGAGCACGTATTATCCATCTATGAGCCCTTGGCCAAATGAGACTCGAAGACAAAATAGTGCCATGCTGCATCACGCTAACCAGTTTTAACAATGCAATTAAATGGATATTAGGAGAAATTACACTACTCCTCCTTGCCGCTGGTATAACTCTGGAGATAAACTTTAACATCATGGACTAGACCACCACATACATAATGCCATAGTACGACTACTATGGATACATCCTACGAGAGACGTCCCCTCCAGTTTATACCAAGTGATCAAGTTCCCAATACCTTGGGGAATATTTAGTATATAAGGGGAACAACTCACATCCCAGGAATGCTACCACATCTCCATGGATAACACGACAACCCAGAAAAAGTAAGATAAGGAAAAAGAAGCATAGCAAGTAGTAAGGTCGAGGTCGCCATAGAAAGAAGATAGGAATGTCATTATGGACCCCAAAATAGTCGAAGCCGTGGACTCAAATATAGAGGACCTTGACCCCGTTTACTTAGATCTCAGCGACCCCAGCAAAAAAGCTTACATTGGCTTCAAACTCCAAGAATTAGGTAAATTTGGTCAATTCTTAATAACTAACATTGATTTGTTTGCTTTTAGCCATGAAGATATGACGGGTATCCCAAGGGTACACAAATTAAACATCAACCCATTCTATCCCTGTAAGGTAGGTCCAATAAAAATTCAATCTCACCATCAATGATGACATCCACGAGGAGGTAAAAAGGTTACTAAAAATGGCTCTATTAGGGAGTCAAAGTACCCCAAGTGGTTAGCCAATGTGGTGATGGTCAAAAAGAAAAACAAGAAATATGGGATGTGTGTAGACTTTAAAGACCTAAACAAAGCATGCCCGAATGATTCATTCCCATTGCCATGTATTGACCAACTCATCAATGCAACAACCGGGCATGAGCTGCCGAGTTTCATAGATGCATGCTCAGGTTATAACTAGATACTCATGGAATAATAGGACTTGGATAAAACTACGTTCATTACCCACAGAGGAACATATTGGTATAGGGTTATGCCATTTATATTGCGTTAAATCTAATGCACACCCCTACCTTTTTCCTCTTCTTCTTCATCTTCTGGGTACAACCACAGTTGCTTTGAAAGAAACTAATTTTTCTTTTCTTGTTGAATTTGCCTGTCCAAGTGAATTTTCTCAAAGGCTATTAGATAACCTCTAATTTCATCATAGGATATTTCTTCAAGGTCCTGACACTCAGAGTAATGACCTTGGGCTACCAAATTGTGGGTATACTTCTAAGAATTATTCTGACATGTTCTCTGCTCTTTATTGTTCTACCAAAGGATTTTAGATCGTCAAGAATTTTACTAAACTTGGAGAACATTGGCTCCACTGATTCTCCATCCTTCATTTGAAATAACTCATACTCACGAACTAAAAGATTTATCCTTGTTTCTTTTACCTTGATGGTTCCTTCATACGTGACCTCTAATTTATCCCACATTTCCTAAGCAGTTTCACAGTTTGAGATCTTTTTCATACTCTTCACATTGATAGCATTATATAAGAGATTTTTTGCTTTAGCATTCATACTTATGACATCAACTTGCTTCTTTGTAATCACCAAATCAAGTGGATCAGTTGATACATTGACTTGACCATTCTCATCTTTCTTTGGTGAAATTGGAAGATTTTCCTTTTTGATCACCTGCTAGACTTTGATGTCATATGATATGGTGTATGTTTCCATACACACTTTCCAATGAGAAAAATATTGTCCTGTTGAAATATGGCGGTCGTACTTGAGAGGTTCCTTATTGAAATAATGCATCAACAATTGTGTTCGATCCCATGATCTAAAAACTTCACTATCTGTTAAGCAAATTTGTGAGCCTCGAACTAATACCAATTGAAAGTACAAGGGGGGGAGGGGTAAATTATGGTTCATTAAAAATTGGTTGACTACTTGTAAGTTTAATCGACTAGGTTTCACGTGGAAAATAGGTAAAGTAGAGATGAACCAAATGAATTGAAAGCTAACAAGTCACAACAGTTTTTATACTAGTTTGGTACCAGTGTGGTACTTGCATATAATATCCCTTGGGTCACAAGGGTTCTCTCATATCTTGATAAAGAATTACAAAAATGATGGTTTTTAGTTTGTTCACCACCAACGATGATTAACAGTAATTTTTGGATGTTGACAAAAGTCTCTTTTGTGTTCTAACTCTTCCTATCTTTTGTGACACTTATAAACTCAAGAATACACTGTTTATGCTAAGAACTAGAGAGACTTAGAAGATAGTGTTTGTAGTTGCGTAAATCTTCTTCTTGAGATTGGTAGTCTTCTTAAAAAGGAGTTTGAGAGCCATTGCAGATTGATCTTGATTGAGGAACTGAATCTTCTAAGAGATGACCTAAGGGGTGCATCTGAATCCTGCACTTTAGATTGGCTGGATTTGTTTATGCCCTTCCTCTATCATGTCCATATTTCATGGAGTGATTGGAGTCTTCGATTTGGTTGGTCATTCTTCTAATATTGTCCTTGAGGAGAGGCCCGATATTCTCGAGTTGTACTTAATATATTTCTTTTGTTAGCCAGCCTCGATGTCCTTTGATAGAGATTGAGATGACGGGCTGATTTGGTTTCCCTTTTGATGGCTTGACTTCCTTTGATTTAACATCATTAATTCTGCACTTCATTTGTTTTAGCATCATAAAATCTTTGATCTTCTCTTCTATTGCTGATGCCTTTAATGGTGCCTTGATTCCTACAATCAAAGTAGATAGGATTTGGATTTGCATAATTATCATCATTGAAACTTAGATGTAACACTTATTGCTCGCTTTGCCACAACTGAGCCTCCAACACAATAACCTCAACAGCTTTAGCTTCCAGTTCTGAGAGACAAGAAGTGATTTGGTCCCGCTTGACCAAAAGTTGATCCTGCTCTGAGGTAAGTTCCTCTTTATCTTGAATCAATCTTTGGAGGCCCTTAGAATAATATTGTAACAAATATAGAAGAAATAACAAAGAAAATGAAGGATATACCTCTACGGTGTTGTACATGGAATTGTTCAACAAGCACTTTCCCGAGAGAGCTTGTATTTTTTCCCTATCTCTTTCTGAGTCCAAATGTTTCAGATAGTTAGCAAGTTCTAACAGCCAAGACAACAAATTTCATCCGGTAGAGATCGAAAGAGTAACAGTCCTCATCTCTTGCGGATCCTCTAAGGGGGCAGCATAATTTTGCCCCAAATTCCCATGAACTGGGGACTAGAGAAAAGGAACATCCTCTTCTCGAATAGATATGGCCGATAACAATGATATAATAGTTTCCGGTGGAAGAGTTAGTAAGGAAGGAGATGAAGCGGATGGAGTTGAAGGGTGAGAAGTTGTTGCGACAAATGTAGTGTTGGTTGTTTGTTGCTCATCGACCGAAGACAACAGAGACTGGTGCTCAACATCACAGCACCAAGCGCAGCAATTGAGATCTGGAAACTGGACACAACATTTTCCACAAACTCCCCCTAAAGCACTGAGGCATCATCCTCGGTTGGTGTAACTAATTCAAAGGATTAAGCATTCTGTTGAGTTGATGAAGGTCAGTGTCTTCTATGTAGAGAAGCCCCATTATTACTAGCTTCT
Organism: Nicotiana noctiflora; assembly: GCA_032618575.1. Taxonomy (NCBI): domain Eukaryota; kingdom Viridiplantae; phylum Streptophyta; class Magnoliopsida; order Solanales; family Solanaceae; genus Nicotiana; species Nicotiana noctiflora. Next base: position 20,467 of record JASVEL010004218.1, read on the forward strand.
CCATCATCATAGATCACCACGGTAACTATGGCCATCTCAGACATGACGATCAACACCACGACATCTGAAGACGATTCGGGTATGGCACTCCTTGCCCTTTTATTTTTTCCCCAGGCTGCGGAGGAACGTCTATTTTCTTTCTCCGATCGGGGACTCCGAAAAGAAACACTTGCACCCTAAGTAGGTTCGGAAACACACGTTCGAGGAAACACCTCCTAAAGCAGCTTCATCGCATCAACATGATTAGCCTAAACATCCTTCTAGTCGATGATATCCAAGCGCTAGGGTAGACCTGAATTAAGCAAAAAGAGAAAGGATTAATCAATTTCATCGCACGAAAAGCAAAGACGAGATGAGTCCAAGTTACCATGATTTTTGGCCTTTTACCCGTATTTAAGGGCCAGTTCTTTCCATGTGCAGGTCTCGGGCATAGTGACGTCCACATTTTTTGGACGCACTGGTCCAAGCCTTCAAACCTAGATGGTACCCATCGAGTTGCTGAAACAGGCAAAAGAAGGAGGGTCAATAATGATATGAGATGATCTCTAATGAAAGAAAGATTAAACAAGGAACTTATGAGTGCGGTTCCATAATTCCAGAGATCATGAAGCGGTTGCCAGAATAATATCATTGGTGGAAACTGCAACGAACCTTTCCATCCACCCACGTTCGGTGTCATCATCTATGCTAGATAGTAGATCATGGTGGCAATATTTGCTAAAATTTACCATTCTCCTGCAAAAGATCTTGGGAGATTAGAGGTTCATCACGTGAGCTACGGATAACTCCTCTCTCGTTTATTGGCACATGCGCCGAAGACAAGCGATTGTCCTCCTCACAGAAGGACTTACTTATGCCAAACACACTTGGTAGCGGAGGCAGAACTCCACAATGTCGGAGTCAAGCTCCCCACTTAGAGAAAACACCCTCAAAGTGAAGGGATACATATAGAAATATGTAAAACCCTTCTTGGGTAAGGCCGAAAGCACGAGATGAGCCTTCCCTTCCGTTACGTCATCCACCACTCTGTCCTATCCACTCTCCCCAAATCTCTACTCGTAATTTGAAGAAGAAAGATAAAGGGAAGAAGAGTATCGGCCAACGACCCATGTACGAGGGTTAGCAGAAGGAAATTTCTCTTTGAAGTCTTTAGTTGTGACAAGACTTCTAGGAAAGATGGTGCTCGCTGTAGGAGGAGCAGCCTCAACGGCTTTGCCTTTCTTCTTTAAGTAACTAAGGTTTTTAGAAGAAGAAAACATTATATGTTAGAGAAGAAGGAAAAGCTTTTCTCTTACGAAGATAATTAAAGAAAGACTGGAGACAAAATATGAGTTGAATGAAGAGAGTTTGAAGAATTATGAGGTGTGAATGAAGGAGTTTGAAGTAAAGAAATAGGCGGCTAAAATCATGGCCATAATTAACTCGATAATCGACAAAATGGGATGACGTGTGTTTGGAGCATGAAATGCAGAGATATGTGCGACTAACCAACCGTCAGAAAAATTTTCAGCTAGGGTCGGTGAATTTTCCAAAAGAGTGTGTTCTACCAACTTCCCGGGGACATAAAATTACGCTATCGAAAAGCAGGGGGACTATCTGTGTAAGGTAATATGTTTACATTAAATGATCGAATAAGAACGTGACACGTGAAACCAAAGTCAGCAGACGGTTGAATTCGAAAACAACAATCTTGTTTGTTCCGTATAAAAAATTATGAGTTTAATGGAACCCGACATTAAAATACCGCATCCACCCTGTTAAATACTACTAGCATAAGTTGTACATTAGTCTATGTACTTTTTAAAATATGAAATAAATCGATATGTATTTTCGATAGATTGATAAGAATAAGGATAAAAGTGTTTAACAAGTTATGCATAAGAATGTAAAACTTTTTGCCTTAACAAATCAGTTGATCATTATTTTCTCAGCACCTAATTGTAACATTGTACCTCAATAATGTTTGGTAGTGATGAACGAGTCTTTATCAATCGAAATCGCTGTCAAGTGTCAACTTTCTCATTTTACCGCTATTCGGTCAGATTCAAGGTTATACGGTAACTAATTACTCACAGTACTAATTTTTACTAACTTTTACCACCAACCAAGTACATCAACATTGACTGTTGACTAGCCTTACAATTCTGGAAAATGAAGTAATAACAAAAACAGAAACAACCAAAAAGCTTACAGGTCGCGTAGCTCATGCCACGAACGTGATATGATATCCCTACTTTGGGTTTAAAATAAAAAGGACTCACGAGTTGCAACAACCCAAAGTTCGGTGCCACAACAACAATAGTGGATAAGCCCATTTCCGTCATTTCACAACAATTTGCGCGTCATCTCAGTAAGACGTGGCGTCCTTCCCTTTCGATCATGAAATGAACCGCAACATGCACGCGCCACGTATAATGTTGGTGCAGATAAAATCAACAAGGCCACATCATTGACCGACGTGGCAACCCCAATCCTAGTCAGCTACCCTACCACCCTATATCCCCCGTTTTTAAAATGACCCACCCAAACTCCTGATCACCACTTTGAAGGCACTCCACCCACAGTTTTCACCTAAAAGCTCATTGTTCTACTCTCTCTCTCTAGGGTTTATTATATATCTTCGTCGGTAATATCGCCGGAAATGATTTTTCCGGCCATCGGTTTTGTTATGGAGTGTTATTGTGATGATGTCATGTCGTGTAGCCGTCGCAAAATCAGCGATTTTTAGCCGTCTCGTGTTTGTTGAACCTTAAGCATAAGCTACAGACTTTTAGCTTAGGAGAGTTTCCAAGTTATTCCATGCTTTGTCGACTAAACCGCTGGAAGACTATTTTCTACTCCAAATATTGATTTTCCACTAGATAAAAAGGTACCAGTTTTACCTTAAACCTCTTCTGCATTAGTTCTCGCAGTTCATCAGTTTCTCGTCTAATTCTCGTGATCGATTGTAGAGTGTGAACTTGAAATTGTAGAGTCAAAATTGTAGTTATGCCTTTTCCGATGAAGATTCAACCTGTTGATTTCAATACTGTGGAAGAACCGAGTCGATATGACTCGTTTAAGCCGGTTCAGAAGTCACGGTTCAAGCGGCTATTCGAGAGGCAATTTTCAGGACTTTTGAGATCGTCGGCGCCGCCGGATAAGCTGGTTGCCGGCGAAGAGCTGATTTGTAATAAGAAGGATGTTGCGTCCGAAGAGTTCGAGCCGAGCTCCGTTTGTTTGGCTAAAATGGTACAGACTTTCATTGAAGAAGGCGAGGCTGATAAACATCGGTGCAATCGGAACCAAAAATGCAATTGCTTTAACTGTAATGGAACTGACAGCTCAGAGGAGGAAGCTGATTCACTTAGTTGCTTAGTTGAATCGAATCATACCTGTTGCAACGATGCTTGTGAAATTCTCAAGGTATTGCATGTTCCATTAACATGTAATTTTACCTTAATTTGTTGTTAAAATTCTTCTAAGAGTTAAATTAACAGGGTCTCTGTTCTTTGCGTGTTTCTCAAAATAACTCTTTGGTGCAGAGTTTGGTGCCGTGTCCTTCCGTTGTTGAAAGGAACGTTTTAGCTGATATTACAAAGATAATTGAGAAAAACAAGATGGGAAAGCGAAAGGACAATTTCATCCGAAAGATAGTTGTTGATGGCCTCTTAGCTATTGGATATGATGCTTCAATCTGCGAGTCTCGCTGGGACAAAACTCCTTCCACTCCTGCCGGTAAACTCACAATTTCAACAACAAAGATGTGCTGGATTTTTTTTGCTTAAATCAGAATAAACTATCAACTTCATGCTTATATTTGTACCGACTTATAAATCTCTTTAGTTTTGTATGGCTAAAGATCTATATATATTCCAGTAACTGTGAGAGTTAGAATATTAATTTTGAAGTCGTCAAATTATTGCTAAAGGTATTGCAATGCATCTGACCAAAAATAGAGCAGAATGGATGCAACGACTTACAATGTAGTCAATTGGTTCATGTACTCGATCCTATTATTTCGACACAGAAGACGCATATAATTGATCCCAATTAGTTCCAGATTAAGGCCTAGTAGCAAGAAAACATGGTCTGCAACATGGCAAGTTACAACTTGCATTTTGTTTTATATTAAGGCTAGCTTAAATGGAGAAACATGAACAGTGAGGATTCATATAGCCAATATCAACGTGTTTGTGACTGAGGCATAGTTGTTGGTTTTCTGCTTAGGCTGCTTTTGTTTTTTCTTTCTTGCTATTATGGGGTTAAGAATTCAACAAAAAGTCAGAATCTTTTCTACAGAAGCGTATGAATATGTTGATGTTTGCTAGTATTATTTTTGGGTTAAGATTTCAACAGTCTGTATCTTTTTGACAGTATCCTATGAATATATTGAAGTTGTGTATGAATATGTTGATGTTCTTTGCTATTTGTTGGGTTAAGAGTTCAACAAAACTGTGAATATTTTCTACAGGAACGTACGAATATGTTGATGTGGTGGCTGAAGGAGAAAGACTACTAATTGACATTGATTTCAGATCAGAGTTCGAAATAGCAAGGTCAACCAGGTCCTACAAATTTCTCCTCCAATTGCTGCCCAACACTTTTGTAGGCAAAGCGGATCGCCTTCAGAAGATTGTTCATTTGCTAACAGAGGCTGCAAAGCAAAGCTTGAAGAAGAAAGGAATGCCTTTTCCTCCATGGCGTAAAGCTGAATATGTGAAAGCCAAATGGCTGTCACCTTACACCCGTATCAAACCAACTGTAATGGGGGCACCAACCGTGTCAAACTCTGCTTCTGAAACTGGCACTGCTTGTAAAACCTATCAAGTGGTAAAAGAGGAGACTTCAGAGGATTCTTGCGGGGAGGTGAATCTGGTTTTTGGAGAGAGCAGCCCATTCTTGGAGAATGACGCCAAGAGCATGATTACCTATCCTCTATCTGCTTGTGATGAAAAAGAAAAGGATGTGATGGTGCAGCAAGGCAAACCACCGGAGACTAAACACAATGATTCAAGCAATGGTGCTAGGAAGATAACTGGTTTAACTTCTCTGATTGAAGACCACACATGAAATTTTGACCTGTCCTAACCTTTTTGTCGTTTGTTGTTTCTATGTGTCGAGTTGAAAACCCCGTGTGTTTTAGTAATTGGGGCTATTTGAATCTACGGACCAACTGCCTACTGGTTTGTCTCGGCAGTCCCCCTTCAAGTTTTATAGTAAGGGTCTATGAGTCCATGCCACTAATACAACTATATAGTCGATAGATTAGTAAAAGGACCGCTGGTAAGTGTCTTGTTTGTCTGTTTGGTTCTTGGATATGTCGAAGTGTTTTGCCTAAATGTTCATATTAGCATATACTTGCATTGTAGCTTGTAGTATTACTGATATAATGAAAATAAAGTATTGGAATTATTTTGGTATGAGCTTTATTTTTGTAACTTTTCATGCGTTACCATTTGAAGGGGGCCATATAGTGCTTGTCGTGTTGTGTTTTACTTGCGAGTCTTCGCTTTTGGCTGTTTGATGTTTTAATTTCATATAGCTATTTGATGTTTTGGTTTCATTGTGCTGCGATGTTCGCACCTGATTTTCATTTAAGCTGTCATTTACGTAGTCTTGTGTGCACGGGGAATCCATCAATAAAATATTAGAGGAACTGGAGAATGTAAGATAGATAGTTACGTTTGCTCTCTCGAGACATTCAAAGATAAGATGACTTGGTATGGCAGAGAACTCTTTATTCGTTCTGGCGGTGGAGCCTGGACTTTTACTAAGGGGTTCAAAAGAGGTACTCCCTTGTATCAATTTATATGAATTTATTTGATTGGATACGTAGTTAAAAGAAAAGAAAGAATTTTTTGAACTTGTGTATAGTGAAGTACATATATTTTGTGTGGTTATAAATTATTACATAAAAGTAAATTATTTTTAAATAAAAAAAAGTGGTTAATTTTTTTGCACGGACTAAAAAGAAAATAAGTTCACATAAATTAAAACGAAGGGAATATATATTAAAAGATTGTATGAGATTTTTGCTAAGAGGTACAAAGAGGAATAAGTTAAAATTGTTGTAGTTTCTGGGAATCGAATAAACGATACTAATTAATTTTGAACTTTCTCGATTACTAAGCTATGTTTTTAAGCTGTGTGAAGAAGATTTAAAATATAATATATAAAAATAAAAATTAGATTTTGTTTTATATATATTTAACAAAAAGAATTCGGATAAATACCCTTATATCCTCCTAAATTTAAAATATAATATGTAAATAAAAATTAAATTTTGCCTTATATATATTTAACAAAAAGGTTAAAAACCCTTACGTACTCCTAAATTTGCCCTGTATGGAAGTAACCAAAAGTAACAAAAGGAGTTTTGCGAAATAATGCAGGATGCACTGTATTCTTTATAAAGATGATTTCTTATAATAAAGGGGAGCGGGGAAGAAAATTGATTTATAAAGTTGTGGAAGTGTCTGATCCTTTCAATATTATAGGGATGATATTACTGCCCACTGATCTAATGCGAAACAATCCAAAAGCTCATCTAGACATGAAAAATTGTACAACCGCAGAGAATATAATTATTACTGCTGGATAAAAGCTGAGGCATTGCGTAAAATGGAGGTGTGATGGGACTTTAATTTGCCCCATACCGAGCCAAGTCACCAACTTTTTTGGTGAAAGTTTCCGTCTTCTTTTTGTTATTACAGCGTTAGGTAGAATTTCACAAGTGGTATTATTCAATTTATTATCTAGTTTACTAAGTATATTATTTCATCCGGTCCAAAATAAGTGATTTTTTAGTATTTTTTTGTGGTTCAAAATAAGTAATTTTTTCGGATTTCAAGAATGACTTAATGATATTTTTCCTATATTGTCCTTGGAGTAAATATTATTGAAATATGTGTTAGGAGTGTTTATGTGAGATAGTAAGGTTAAAATGGTCAATTCTATTGCTAATTAATGCTAAAAAGTGACTTTCTTAATATGTGTGAAAACATCCAAAAAATTACTTATTTTGGATCGGAGGGAGTATTTTATAAAGACGAGACCGATTATCGTTAAGACAAGTGAGATTGCTCTGACGGTAAGTAACATTCACTTTCAACCAAGAGGTCGTGAGTTTGAGTATTCCAAAAAAAAAAATGGAAAGTTTTTGAAGAGAAGGATGCCGATGACCCATACCCTACTAAATGAGATTATATTGAATTGTTGTTAGACTCGTCATCGTTGAAAATGCCATATTTACTAGTAGTATCTTGTTAGAAGGTGTAAATAAGCTTTTTCCCCTATTTGCTCTATCCCTAGCAATATTTCCCCTTAACATATTTTCATGTCTTGTCTTAGTTTTCCTTATGACATAAAAATTGTGTTACAATTCCTTCCATGTAACTGTAGTGAACTCAAATTGCAGGAAGGTAATCGCATCTTCCACTTGTTTTGGGTTAATTTCCTTAAAAGAATGTTTCTGGAAAACAACAACAATAACCCAATATATTCCCATAATTATCGATGATCCTTCATGATATAACATTGGTATAGAAAAATTATTGACAGGCCTTACCTCTTCCCGAGAGGGCAGATAGGCTGTTTCCAATCGACTCTCGGCCCAGGAAAAAAAAAAAGCAAACAAAAACAAAAAAAAAAAAATCGCATTAATTACTTCAGCATACATCACATAGAAATTATCTAAACATAGATTGTTTCCGGAAAAGAGGAACAAAAATTAGTGTCTGACACGGTGTTTGTGGATTAGTCAAGCTCAATATTTGTTTATAGTAGAACCAAGACCAATATATTCCAACTTTAGTTATCCCTATACTTTCCATTTGATTTGAATATTGCTACTCCCTTTCATTCTAGTTTTCAGATCAATTTCATCTGAAGACTTATATATATGTTTATCAGTATTTGAATAAAGATGTGGGTGCCTAATACTTAAATTTCATATCTCAGACCAGCGAAAATTTTAATATTTTGATTTCTGTAGTAATGGAGAAGAGAAATACTTTATGATATATTTTCTATTTTTAGGTGATCGGGATGAATAAAATGAAAACCCAGGCTTAACGAGAGAAATTCAAATAGTGGCAAAATTACTGGCAGCATTAGCAGTGCCTAATTTGCGTTGTCGATGCTTACGAGTAACAATTAAATTTAATTTGTAGTTTAATTCAATATCAGTTGTTGATATCCAATATTTCCCTATATATTTTAAATATGCACAAATAAGCAAATAGATGCATATATAAGCATGCACAAGGATTTTACAATTTTTTCATAATTTTAGGAATTTAAATTGATTTGTTTCCTTCCTTTTTATTCATAAAATCCCAATAATTATTGCTCATATTATTGTTATGACGATTTAGGCATTTTACTTCTATATTTATGCCAGTATGGTTAATATATTTTTTATGCATTTTTATAATTGCATTTGATATTTTTAAACTAAATTGCATATAATTGCAGTATTAGCCCATTTAATGTATAATTATATTTGATATGCATAAAAATGGTTCCTATATTTTCAAAAATGATAAATACACATTTTAAATCATTTTGGTACATAAAATTTGTTTTTAGATTTTATTTATTAGTTATTATAAATTAAATAGGAAAAATTGGCTATTTAAATTATAGCCAGATTAACATTTCGATTATGGTCTAAATTGGACCCGACCACAACCCAATTTCTTATTAAAATACCCAACCCAAATCCTTAACCCGTCTACCCGTCAAATCCTCAATGGCCTTGATCTTATTGGGGTTAATTTCGATACCTCAATTTGATACCATATAGCCAAGGAACTTACCCGAGCCGACTTCGAAGGCACATTTTTCCCGGTTAAGTTTTATATTATACTTCTTCAAGATTTTGAATATTTCCTACAAATGAGTTAAATGGTCCTCCGTACGCTGGGAATTAGCCAACATATCATCTATGTAAACTTCAATTGATTTACCTATCTATTCCTCGAATATTTTCTTAACTAGGTGTAGATATGTAGCTCTTGCATTTTTTAGCCTGGATGGCATTATGTTATAACAATAAGTCCCAAATTTTATGATAAACGAGGTCTTTTCTTGGTCTTCCGGGTACATCTAAATTTGATTATACCCGAAGTAGGCGTCGAGAAAAGTTAGGGTCGCGTGGACGGCCATGGCATTGATCATACGATCGATGTTGGTCGATGGGAAAAGTTAGGGTCGCGTGGACGGCCATGGCATTGATCATACTATCGATGTTGGTCGATGGGAAAGAGTCTTTTGGGCATGATCATTTTCACTGCACAAACTTGATCGTTTTCATTGCACAAACAACAAAATAATAAGCTACTCAAATTAATAAATACTATACATATAGCTATATCACTTCACTTACAAGTCGTAATGTGTTGACATTCCATGATGAATATTATCCTATTGGTGATGACTCCAGGATGGACCACTATGATCCAACACACCAAAACTACGCATATTTCAACTTGGCGTGGTGTCATAACTTGTACAATTTATATTTGGATAGTACTCCTTGTGGAATATATGAGTGTCAATACAAACACAACAAAAATAAATATCGTAACACAAAGAAAAATTGAAGTTTACCAGTCGTCTTGTGGATTATGTAAAGTAGGAGAGCTATTATTTTCTTACTCCTCGTTCGCCGGCGGAGATAAGTTTAGATCCGGCCAAACTCTTTCAGCCGGAACCTATTGGGCTAAAACGACTTCAGACTAACCACTCGATGACTGAGGGCTATCCATGCTTTGTGCAATATTATTATTGCGAACGTCTTCGTGCTTCACGTACATTCCAACATTTTTATCAAAATAAGTTCCCGGTATTCATTCGGAGTCCCCAAAAATTCTCCCAAAGTTTCATCATCCTCGATGTTAAACTCAGTGTAACAAGCAACCCCTTGCGGAGTCACCGAATATGAATATCTTCCGGCTATTTTAAGATTCACCGAACGTTTGTTCAATCTTATTTTATTACATACCAACGATACCGGTCAATTGTACTCCATTGTAAGTGGCAACTTAAACATGACTCCGTGGAGATAAACTATAGCTCACTGAGTTATTCACAACCACAACCTTATACCCAATATAATGAAACCCTTACTTTTCACTCTTCAGACATCATGAAAAAAGTTTGAGAATTTAATAACAAGAAAAATTTATCACGAAGTTGGAGTATTCCTGATAATTTTTCTCAAAATTCTTAACGCCTTTAAATAAGGCAATGCCCAATCCGGAGGGGGGAGGGGCCAATTTTTGGAAGTATAACGCAGGTTAAAAGGCGTTTTATATATTTAAATTATTGTTATGTCAGTTAAGCGCAGAAGAATTATTGGTGGGTCCATAAAACATATAAAACGCGGTATTAAAAGGCGTTTGATATAAAATGCGGTAATATACCGTGCTTTATATAACAGTCCTATCAACTACTATATAAAATGCGGTATATTACATCGTTTTATGTAAAACACGGTAATAAATCATGCTTTACTTTAACGTCCCAAATGACAATTAAGATAAAACGCGGTTTATAACCACCTTTTATGTAGAATGATAACTTTTTTCTGCACCTAAAAAAGTTTTTTAAATCCAAAAATATCCACATTTCGGTTCCGGTGTCCTCATTTACTTGACTGAACTCTGTAATCTATCAGTTTGGTGCTTTACCACTAAAGTAAAATTCATTTGATAACTGAATAAAATCCTGTGAAAATATAACAAGGGAGGCACTAAAAGGTGATTCGTCTAATAATGGGTAGCTGGGGAAAAAGTTTATTTACTCATTGTAGGGGTACTATTTTCTAATTCCATCTCGATCTAGAACGTGTCACTTTAATATATATATATATATATATATAAAAGGATTATCTCATACTCAATAGTTAATACTCCTCTCAACAACTGCAGAGAATATAATTATTACTTGTGGATCAAAGTTGCTGACTTACGTGAAAAGAAGAGAGCTAAGGGATTTCCTTTTTGGTGAATTTCCGTGTTCTTTTTGTCGCGACGTGCTGCTGCTGCGTTACTACATTTTCAGTAAAGTTATTGTGCGACTTATTCAGGATCAGGAAGATGCTGTCATGTGCAGAGTATTGTCAATTTGATTTTTGAGAATACATTTGAAAAGTAATATACTCCTACTACATAACATATGTTGGGTTTTTAATATATTTAATTAATATATTAAATAGTTAAAAAAGTATGAATGAGAAATAGATTGAATGGAATTTCAAGGTCCTTCTCCTTGGTAAACGGGCATTCTCTCATATTGAAAGATGAAGAGGTTTTTTATGGGTATATAAGTAGAGCTGTCAATATGGGCTGGGCCGGGCTAGCCCAACCCAGCCCACGTGGGCTTGAGCAATTGACGGGCTGAGCTGGGCTAGCCCACCATTTTGGTGGGCCTTATAATGGTCAGCCCACCCCAGCCCTATGTGGGCCACAGGCCCCCACGGGCCGGCCCATCATTTAATAAAATATAATTTTATATTTTTTCTTTAACTTCTAACGTAAAAAAGAGAAATTAAAAAATATCTTATTGAAAAAAATTTCACAAAATTTAATAACTTTTTAAACTATTCCATTATATCACAATAAATACTAAAATGTAAAAGACAAGACTATATTTCAATCACTAAAAGCCAAAACTCAAAACAAACTATTCAAGAGAACGTCCATGATGCTTATGAGATATTCAACACATCATTTTCATCAAACACATTTGAATCCGCTTGTGATAGGGTGGTCTTAACATCTTCACTTTCATCAACATCTGTAATTCATATGCAATATTAATTAGTTAAATATTAAGAGTACTTGAATTAAAACTAATAATATTAAAATTCACAAAAAAAATATTACCAGTTTGAGTATGGAAAAACGACTACGAGAGCGAAAGAGGGTTCCAAAAGAAGTAGCTTTACTTTCTTTGAAGTTTAGCCGTTTAGGGTTTAGATTTTTACTTTACACAATTTAAGATTTTATTAGTTATTTATTTAATAATATATTTTACTTAACTAATTAACATTTTAAGTCTTTAAATTTTGATATTTTAATATAATGAGTTTAATAAACTTTAAGCTTGGGATACTCTTCTTGTTATTTTTAGTATCATATATTTTTTATATGTTATATATTTTATATAAATATTTTACTAGGCTCACAGGCCCCACGGGCCCCTACGGGCAAGCCCTCACGGGCTACGGGCTTACTCGGGCCGGGCTTAAAAGCCTCATTTTAAAATGGGCTTAAAAATTATAGCCCAACCCTGCTAAATTACGGGCTGGGTTGGGCTAGCCCAACGGGCCAAGCCCATATTGACGGCTCTATTCTCCCCAATTGCTCTTCTTCTAGCTCTTAAAGAGTTGAGAAGAAAGCAAGCCTCGCGTCGTCGTCGTCGCTCGCTCGGCTTCGGCTTCAGCTTCGGATTTGGTCAAATAATAGATTGATTAACTTTTTCCACCAAATTTATTATGTTATTAAATATTTATTTAATAACAGAATATTAATATTAAATAAATATTAATATTTAATCCAAATTTCAGTTTTTTTACTTTTGTAACAGAAACTTAACTACCCATCAATATTTCCTCTTTATTTTCCCTCTTTATTATTGAGTAAATAGCCATTTATGCAATGACATTTATGCTGTGGCAGTTTTGCAGAAACAATTATTCTAAAGAGACTCTTCAAATTTCAGCCCAACTTTTGACTATAAATACAATACTATTCTGCTCAGAATTTCACTACGAATTTCTTAGTTTCTCCTCCTTTCTTCTGCATACTTTTAGCATCAAACAAAGCAAAAAGTAAGTGATTTGCTACTGAGCTTTGTGTTCGCTGAAACACTAGGGTTTGAAGTGCCAATACACCAGTGTGTAATTCGTTCTATCATGAGAGGAAATAATCCATAACCTTGGGTACTAGGAGGGGATTAAATTCCTTAAGGAAACACTCTGAATTCAGTGGGCTCGAATTGGTTTCTTCATTTCTGTTTATGCATATTCTTGTTTGTATTTATTTATATTTCCAGAATTATTTTACAAATACAGTGTAGTAACAAGCTTGAGGAATTTAATATATTTATGTATTTGTTTTTACTGTTTCTAGAAGAGTAAAACCTTTGTGGTTTTGTACTCTATAAAAATCTACGTGATTTTAATATTTGTGTCATTCTTTTACACAAATGACTAATGAGAATGAGAACCAAGCTGTTCCAATGGTGATTGCTAATGCCTTAACAAGCCGAACGACTCCGGCAGCATTGGCACCGGCGGAGAAACCCGGAAAATTTTCCGGGATTGATTTCAAGCGCTGGCAATAAAAGATGTTCTTCTATTTGACTACTCCAAGTCTCCAGAAGTTAATCAAGGAAGATGTTCATGTGTTGTCCGACGAAACTCCAGAAACTGAACGCTTTCTCGTCGTTGAGGCGTGGAAGCATTGAAATTTTTTATGCAAGAATTATATTCTAAGCGGGCTGGAAGATGCTTTGTATAACGTCTAAAGTGGGTAGAAACGTCAAATGAACTGTGGACTGCGCTTGAAAAGAAAGACAAAACTGAAGATGCCGGGTTGATGAAGTTTGTTGCTACAAAGTTTTTGGACTACAAAATGGTAGATAGCAAGTCTGTTATTACCCAAGTCCAGGAATTGCAAATGATTATTCACAATCTCCTTGTTGAAGGTATAAATCAAATTAATATTGATGTTAAAAGTAGTAACCTTTGTATTTTTACTAATGAAAATTTCATTGAAGGTCTTGTTATCAATGAAGCATTCCAAGTAGCAGCAATGATTGAGAAGTTGTATTCCGATAATCTCTGTGCCTCCATGGCCCTGAGTGGCTTGTTGAAACTGTTCTTGATCATGAGTCCCCGACTATTGTGGCCTCGACCATTACTTTTTTCACTTCTCACAGGGTTGCGTCGGGACCCATTACCCCTTTGATTTCCATTATAGGGTTGATATTGATCTCTGTTCGATCTTGGTTCATGATCGACGACTCTTTTGGATCTGTCACTAGTTCTGACAGGATAGAGGGATCCAGAAGGTATCCCGAGTTGATCATCTTCGACTCTGATTTTTGATCGGTACCTTTTATAGACGTCGACCCAAGTTACCATCAGGTATTTCACCAAGTTTTGTTTGAACTGCTACGAAACTAATGAGCTTTGAGGGTTAAAGTCCTTGAGTGAATGCCTGAACGGGCCAATCATTCGCGACCGGAGGCAGATACATACATTTTATTTGAAACCTCGACACAAATTTTATGAGTATCTCGTTATCCCTCTACTTTACTTTGAAAATGTCTGACTTTTGGAATTCGACCTTGATGGACCTAGCGTGCACCTTTACAAAGGCATTTGCAAGCATAGCAAACAAATCAATGGAATTAGAGGGTTAGTTGTGACACCATATCATAACTCTTTTTGACTAGGTCTCTCCAAACTTTTTCAGCAGAACTGATTCAATTTTGTAATCTTCTAAGTTGTTCCCCTTGATAGAACACGTGTAGGAGGTCACATGTTGATTTGGATCGGTTGTTACACTGTACTTCAGAATTTTGGGCATACGAAACTTCATCCGGATTGGTTCAGAGCTCCGCTGGAGGGAAGGCTTTTGGACAAATTTCTTGAAATCCAAGACTTCTAGTACCGGGGGTGCTCCTGGGATCTGATTAACCCAAGATTTATAGGTCTCCACTTTTTTGTCGTTGGCCTTGATCTTCCTTTCCCTCGATTCCACTGGCTTTGTTAGTTCCTCGAGCATCTTTATTATTTTGGGGCTAGCCCTAGCTTCAGCTTCACCGACCTTTCCGAGGTTCATTCATTTCTTCAGGTGTTCTCCTGTGATGGTTCGGGCTCAACTCTTTGGGAACTAGCTTTGGTTCTATAACTGGGCTATTGCCACATATTGAGCTTGTAATATTGCGAAGATCACCCACCAATTGATCCTGTTGCCTTCACCGTCGTGCGTACCTCTGGCAACCGACCTTGTTCTGCCACGAATATTATTTTCTAGGTTGGTGGATAAGTTAGCGTCGACGGCCACATGAGAGTTGGCATCGATTGGGTCTGCGACCGGGGCTCCGTTGGGGTCAGTAGGGGAACCTCATTGGTGGATGCTATATTGTTGTTCTCGCTATGGTGTTCCAAACTCAGTATCAACATTCAAGTGAGCAAATTGAGAGTTTGACATTCTTAAATTTTCCTGAATTAAAATATCAAAAACAAGAGTAAAGCAAAGTGTGTTATGAATATTTGTATCAAATTGCCACTATTATCCTTAGCCCCACGGTGAGCGCCTAACTGTTTACCCTAAAAAATGGATAACAATTGAATTTATATGTGATTCTAAGAATATGTAGATTAATTCCATACAAATAATTAATATCATGATTAAACAGATAAAATATGTAATAAATTGCCAAACCAATTGTGAAAGTGATCCCGGACTTAGTAATGTTTTACTGAAATGCCTGCCTTCGATCACGGGCTCACAATAATGTAGAACTGATAAACAAAGAGAAATAATAGTATATTGCTTTGATTTGCGTGTTACAATATGTCATGAATAATAAGCTTTCCCCTTTATATAATAGCAAATTTTTACCCTGAGTACAATTCTAAAAAAAGTAAAAAATCTTCCGTTTTGCTAATCACTGATTTTCTGCCGATAGGGGTCGAGATTCATATCGTGATATCTGGTCAAGCACGCACATTATAGTCCTTTGTTAATCGTGCGTAACTGTTTGGTAATACTCTCCGAAGCCTTGATCCCCAAAGGACATGCCCCCGATATCACCGAGGGCAGGTGTTTTTCCTGAGCTTCAATACGAGGGAATCTTCACTTTGACTCCGATACATTATGGTCACGTTTCTCCTCTGTTCAGCTCACCGGAAAATCGAGTTATGTAATGAGCTCGATTTTACCTGTATACAATATTTATATGAAGTATGAAGGACAGAGATCGCTTGGGCCTCACTTCTGCTTACCTTCACTTTAGGTACCACTAGCAGTGAAAAACTGGCTAAATTCCAATAGGATAAAATGCTCCTCAAGACACACACATGAAAACCCCTTTTTCGGTCGGTTCATGAGCTGCCAAAAGCTAATTTTAGGTAATTTCTTTTCAATTTTGCCTAAACCTTAACAAACATAATTGTTCATACTTGTGATGGTAAGTAATAAATATCCGATAAAATAGTTGCTTTTTCGAAATACAATATTTAAGATATTATAGTTTTGTTAGAGATATAGAATATTAGATCTGTTCCTAATTTTTGTGCCGATTTTTTAATTGTTATCAAGTAAATCCCCAAGCAAATGACATTTTTCACCGATTTTGTAATTGTTACCAATGTTGCTGGAATACTGTTGCTGGTAATTTCCATTCCTTACCAATATTCCTAAACTAAGTTAATATTATCATCGATTTGATTTTATAAAATATTAACTAACACCCCTAGTTAGGTGGTGACTTATAATGAAGGGCAAGTATCTCTCTCAACTAAATGAGTTCACCTAAAAAGACCAATTGTATTGGAACAGAAAGTAAAAATCAGTGTGTTTGCTTTCTTTGTTGGGTAATGAGTTCGGTTTGAAGTTTTTCTTTTCTTTTATAGGACCTCTCCCAAAAGCACCCTAAACTTACTTTTAGGTAATAGTCCTAATTCAGGTTTACAGATATGAAGGGGTTGCTTTATTTATTTTTCTTCTCTTTATTTGTTACTCCCTCCGGTCCAAAATAAGTGATTTTTTGGCTTTTTTTTGTGGTTCAAAATAAGTGATTTTTTCGGATTTCAAGAATGACTTAATGATATTTTTTTCTACATTGTCCCTGGAGTAAATAGTGTTGGAATATGTGTTAGGAGTGTTTATTTGAGATAGTAAGGTTAAAATGGTCAATTCAATTGCTAATTAATGCTAAAAGGTAACTTTCTTAATATGTGTGAAAACATTCAAAAAATCACTTATTTTGTACCGGAGGGAGTACTACTTACTTTCGGCTTTTGATTTGTTAGTACTAAAAGTAGGTGAGAGGTTTTGACAAAGTATATATTACTCCCTCCGGTCTGAAATAAGTGATTTTTTTTGAATGTTTTTACATATATTAAGAAAGTTATCTTTTAGTATTAACTAGCAATGGAATTGACCATTTTAACCTTATTATCTCACATAAATATTCCTAACACATATTCCAACATTATTTACTTCAAGGATAACGTAGGAAAAAAATCATTAAGTCATTCTTGAAATCTGAAAAAATCACTTATTTTGGACCACAAAAAAAAAGCAAAAAAATCACTTATTTTGGACCGGAGAGAGTAATGAATAAAACTTTATGGAACGACCAGAATAACTATACTTTGTTGTGAAAGTGCCTTGTTTCTTACTTCACAAAATTAACCGGTAAGTTGCATAAGCAAGGATAGTCCAATTCAAAATTTAGCCTCTGTGGATACTGGGTCAAGCTTACAAGGTTTAGAGAAATTTACATTTTGAGCCGCTTCCTAAAATAATAATCGATAATATATCTTTTCAGTATATATATAAATTATATACAAAAATATACATATTTTATATAATTTTAGCTAGAAAATGTAATTAGTTTTCATTAAATACCAATTTTAAATTTTGCCTGAATGTTTACGCTTTTGTAAGCCCACAAAGAACATTATCACTTTCAGTTGGATGCACATGCATTTCTTAGGGAAGTACACAAATAACTATTTAGGGATTAGCCAATATCTATTTTGTTATGAAAATTGAACAAAAAAATTTAAATTCAGATCACACTGGATAATTTTTAAATAAAAGCCCTTTAGAGTGACTACATGGTGATATTTCTATGGAATTTTTACCTCTTATAGCAAATGTTAAAACCTTATTTATTTTAAATAAATAACATTTAAAAAATTATATTCTATAGATAGCTTTTAATGTACATAACAAAATATTTAATTTTGGTTACCTACCCCTAAGCCACTAAATACGCTATTCATTTACACTATTTTCTTTTTCCCTGTTACTTTGATACGCTATTCAATAATAAAAGCAATAAGTTTTCTCTTTATCAATTTGCCATCTTCAACCGCTCCAATTCGAACCAGCGAATTCACCATCGCCAACTGCCGCATAATATTCAAATTCAAGTGTTGATGACTCGTCTTCATAGTCGTCGTCGTATTGATATGGACATATTTGTTCTGATTTGAATTCTTGTTAACGCTACAGCGGAATGAACCTGGATGATTTGTCGACGCACACATGCAATGTTTTTTCTTCTAATAATGATTTTGTTGGCCGCTATTCTGCTATGGTTCACTGTTGTGAATGGAACGACATATTCGCCAAAAATTAGGATTTGTTCTTGAGCAAAGACGACGGAGTTTGGGGCTGAGCAACTTGATTTTCTGTTAATATATTTCAATGTATTTTCATGTATTTCATTGTATTCATTGTCTTTTTTTAATTGTAATTCAATGTATCTCGTTGTATTTCATGTATTTCATTATATTCACTGTCTTCTTTTTTTTTCCATTGTATTTCAATGTATCCCGATGTATTATATGTATTTCATTGTATTCATTGTCTCGATATATGCCATGAATGTATTCATATATTTTTTTAATTAATATAACTTATGTATTCAGATGTATTATATAATTTCTCAGAAGATTGCTATGTGTTTGGGGTATTTAACGGTTGAGAATTTTTTTTATAACTGAAAATACAAAATTTGTGTGTTACGATTGAGTTTGTTGAGTTATATTAGGAGTCTATTGTGTTAATTAATTCACTTTTGTCACGATCCAAATCCGGTCGTGATGGCGCCCAACCCTAAAGCTAGGCAAGCCAGACCAACAACCAATTCATATTTAACAACAAGTCCCAAAATGACAATTCAAAGAGAATATGAGAGTTTAAAATAATAATCTAATAATAATAGTAGAATGAAAATACTTAGAAGTGCGAACACTGATAATAACACTCCCAAAAGATCAGGGGTCACGAGTCTAGAGCCTCTAAGAAAAACTAGATAATAATAGGAATATCTGAACGAAGTATTCAAGTCTGAAAGTATATATATAAATAAACTGAAATAAGGAGAGAAGCCAGGTCCTGCGAACGACAGCAGCTACCTCAGCAACTCGGATAACTCTGAATGAAACTGAACTGCTCGGCTAAACCTCTGGCGTACCTGAATCTGCACACAAAGGTGCGGGGAGTAGGGGTGAGTACTAGGTACTCAGTGAGTGAAAAGGATATTAAATAGCTGAAAGCAAGAAATCCACAAAATACCACCGAGTATGTCTAACAGCCCGATACCTACTACGAACTAACAACAAAAGTAACCCACATATAACACAAGTAATTAACAATGCACGAATACAATGCAATGCATATGACCGCTACGATGCGTAGCCCGATCCATTTAACGTCGACGACGCTCACTGGGGGTGTGTACAGATCCCGGAGGGCTCCTTCAGCCCAAGCGCAATATATTCATATCATTCGCTGCGGCATGCTTGCTTGCCGTGGAGTGTCAGGTCGCGGGTTCGAATCAGCCTCTCTGCAAAGCAGGGGGAAGGCTGCCTAGAGTATTCTCTTCCCAGACACCCGTAAAATGGATATTAAATTGAGTAGGCCCTTGTGTACGTTGACTATAAACACTCAGTCCATAATATGCATATGAGTCACTGAGTGTTTTACAAATCCTGCTATCACAGAGATATCTATCCCTAAGGATACTACACGTCGGCACAAGGCCCCAAACATGGCATAAAGTATATATTGAACACTAAGTGTTTTTCAATCGCCAATATAGTATTATTCTTGTTCGGGATGGACCAAGTCATAATTCCCAGTCATAAACAATCCCGCACCTGCCATGAGGTACGAGTCACGCCCTAAATAGCGTCACAGTGTGATAAGCCGGGGTTTCAAACCCTCAGGCCATTATATACACTAACTACTCACCTCTAACCGGCCGTTGACTCGTCCGTAATGCCTTTTCCTTTCGAATTTGCCTCATCGTGCGTCGAATCTAGTCAAAACCACAGCGAATACATAAATATGGGTTAAAGAAACATAACCCAATCAAAATTACTCAAAAAAGTATAATAATTCACGAAGTTGATAAAACCCAAGCCGCGGGACCACTTCTCAAAAAATTCCAAAATTATACCAACGGATTTCTCGTCTCGCCACGAGTCCGTACATATAAAATTTATCGAAAACGGAGTTCGAATGGCCTTTCAACTTTCAAAAATTCATTTTCTAGAATTAAGCCCTAGTTCTTCAAACTTTCTATCCAATTTCATGAATTTTTCTGTTGATACTTGGATAAAATCACGTTTTCTAGTCAAGAGATTTACTTCCAAGAAATACCCGTTGAAAACTCTCTTTAAATCGCTCAAAACCCTCTCTTGGCGGAGTAAAAATGATATAAAATATGAGGGTTCGCGTCTGATATTTTAACTTAACTGTTCTGTCACTGACGCCTTCTTCTATGCGATCATAATGCCTCTCATGCGATCACATAGAGTAAATTTTTTAGGCCCAAAATTCCTTCTCTACGATCACAGAGCTCACCATGCGATCGCATACCTTTGCCCCTTTATGCTTCGCGATCGCATCATCCCTTCTTGCGATCGCACTGTACACTTTCATTAACCTATGCAATCGCACACCCCTTCACGCGATCGGATAGAGTAAAATTCCACCCCTTCAGATCCTTCGATGCGATCGCAGACCTGTGTATGCGATCGCATAGAGCAAAAACTGTCTACAATTTTTTGTTGCCTTAACATGTTCAAAATTTGCCCGTTGGCCATCATAATTCACCCCGAGACCCTCGGGACCTCAAGCAAATGCACAGATATGTCATATTACTTCATTCAAACTTGCTCGCAACATAAAAACATCATTATAAACATCAAAATCATCGAATTCTCAAGGATTCAAGCCTAAGTTTTACTAAAACTTCTGAAACTTGCATTTGATATAAAACACGACCTAAACACCTCCGAATGATCTGAAATATTGCACGCATATCCAAAATTACCTAACAGAACTACTACAACTCTCGGAATTTCATTCCGAGCCCCGGATCAAAATCTTACCTACCATATGGAATTCACCAAAATTCAACCTTAGCTAATTCAAGCCAAAATCTACACTGGACCTCCGAATTCAATTCTGAATTCTCTCCTAAGTCATAAATCATCCCCCGAAACTAGTCGAATCATCATAAATCCATTCCGAGCCTTCTAACTCATAGGTCAAGATTCGGTTGACTTTTCCAAACTAACCTTCCTATAAGGAGGTTTATTGCCTCATTTCTAACTGAATTCTACCCAATTTACTTCAAATTCTCCAAACATATAATGAAACATATGAAAGCATAAAACATGAGAAACAAGGCAGTAATTCCCGTAACGACGGGCCAGGTCGTAACATTCTCCCCAACTTAAACAAAAGCTCATCTGCGAGCGGGTCAAGAAACATACCTGGAGTCTCAAATAAGTGTGGATATTTACTCCGCATTTCCTGCTCGATCTCCCAAGTTGCTTCCTCCATGGGCCGACCTCTCCGCTGCACCTTCATAGAAGCTATGTCGTTGGATCTCAACTTACGAACCTATAGACCCAAAATGGCTACCATCTCCACATCATAGGTCAAGTCCTCATCCAACTGTATCGTGTTAAGTCTAATACATGAGACGGGTCTCCAACGTACTTCCGGAGCATAGATACATGGAACACCGGATGAACTCCCGACAAGCTAGGTGGCAAAGAAAGCATATAGGCCACTTCCCCAATCTTCTTAAGTACCTCAAAAGGTCCAATAAACCTTGGGCACAACTTTTTTTTCTTCCCAAGCCTCATAACGACTTTCATGGGCGAAACTTTCAGCAACACCTTCTCGCCTACTGAATAAGATACATCTCGGATCTTCCGGCCCACATAACTTTTCTAACGCGACTGAGCTGTGCGAAGCCTCTCCTGAATCACCTTCACCTTGTCTAAGGCATCCTGAACTAACTCTGTCCCCAATAATCTAGCCTCGCCGGGCTCAAACCAACCAACTGGACACTTACACCCTCTCCCATATAAGGCTTCATATGGAGCTATCTGAATACTGGATTGGTAGCTATTGTTATAGGTAAACTCTGCAAGAGGCAAGTAATTAGCCCAAGAACCTCCAAAATCAATAACGCAGGTGCGCAACATGTCCTCTAGTATCTGAATTGTACGCTCGGACTGCCCATCCATCCGTGGGTGAAATATTGTGCTCAACTCTACATGTGAACCCAACTCTCGCTGAAATGTCCTCCAGAACTGAGAAGTGAATTGGGTACCTCTATCTGATATAATAGAAACTGGAACCCCATGCAACCGCACAATTTCTCTGATGAAAATATCTACTAATCGCTCCGATGAATAGGTAGTGCACACATTAATAAAGTGCGCAGACTTGGTCAGTCGATCCACGATCACCGAAACTGAATCAAACTTCTTCAAGGTATGGCGAAGACCACTCACGAAATCCATAGTAATCCTCTCCCATTTCCACTCGGGAATATCCATGCGCGGGAACACCCCACCAGGTCTCTGGTGTTCATATTTGACTTGCTGACAATAAAGACATCGAGCCACATAATTTACAATATCCTTTTTCATCCTTCTCCACCAGTAATACTGTCTCAAATATTGGTACATCTTCGCGATACCCGGATGAATTAAATACCGTGAGCTGTGGGCCTCCTCTAATATCAACCCCCGAAGGCCATCTACATTAGGCACACAAATCTGGCCCTACGTCCGCAACACACCATCATCTCCGGTGGTCACATCTCTAGAATCATCGTGCTGGACTCTATCCTTCAAGACAAGCAAATGCGGATTAAGTTTTCTTGTGCTATTAGCAGGCATCAGAAGACCTAATCCAGGACTAGCCTTGATGTATCTCACCACCCTAACCCTAAAAACTGCTTACATATGAGATACCTTTGGACAATACATGAATTAGCTAATGACCTGCACTGCAAAGGCAAGATCAGTTCTGGTCATGAGTGTCACACCTCCTTTTTCACATCGCACGCATACGTAAATGTAATGTGCCACTGTTTAATACTACACCCCAAGAAGGGATAGAATAATAATCAGTGAAGGAGTTTTTCCACTTGAAGGACATTCGGAATAGGATCAATTTATTTAATTATTCGAGTCGCCACTTGGGAAAATAATGGTGTCCCAAGTCACCAGTTTAATCCCGAACCGAGAAAATTTATGACTGTGTAATACAGTCTGCGAAACTAGAAACCTGGATAAGGAATTCTGTTAACCCGGGAGAAGGTGTTAGGCACTCCCGGATTCCGTGGTTTTAGCACGGTCGCTCAACTGCAATTTTTGCTTTTATCTGATTTCTTTACATATTTTAACTATGTGCTTTTAATGTTCCGCTTTTTGATTTTAGAAGAATTGCGACGTCACGAAAACACATTTCGAGTCACACCGCAACCAGTACGCCTGTGACTTTAGTGTATTTCAGTTTCGCTGAGAGTAAGATTTGGGTCACATAAATGCGCACCCGTGATTAGGAAGGTATTATTATTAACTAACGCGCCTAAAGTAATTTCGCGTTTGTACTTTGCGAGGGCCATGAAATTTGCTAAATGGCACGCCCGAATTCTAAGGATCAATTCATAATAAAAGAGGGCCACGCAATTTGTCATTTTGTTTGCGTTAGTAATCCTAATTTAGGGAGATAATACACGAACTAAAATCCAAAATATCTAGATGAGCATGCACATACTTCATAAATGGTGTAGTCTTCCGCAACAACAGACATATGACAACCTTGCTGAAGTAACCAGCCAACAGAGTACTATGCACATGCTCAGGTTCCAAGAATGAGAATAGCAGGTTCATTAGCTCGTCGTCCTCAACCAAAGTTTTGAGAATTATGTCCACCTCGCATGTAAAAATTTCACAAGCAATAAAAGGAAACTTAAAAGTTCTTCTAGAGCCTCTTCCACTATGTACCTGACAAGTTGTTCAACTTGAGCTCTCTTGAGCAGACTAGCTGACCAGCAAAATCTCTAACAGATTGACCATGAAAAGCGAAATCCAACCCAAGCAGAGCGCAATACAGCTACAGCAATAAACGAGCGACAACATTCAACAATCAAAATCGAGTATCAACCCGGAAAAATCAACAGAAACGCGTATCAGAACCCGGACAGAATTCAAATCGGCACTATGACTCTCGAATGGAGACTTTGTCGAATTAGTGAGCAAACGAGAACCTCGAACAGAAACTCGACCAAAAGTTCAAGCTCCATTTCAGCCGTGTAAAGCCGTCGAGGTCTGTTGCTGCTTCTTCAGATTCTCGATGAAGAAGACCAACATCATTCCTAAAACCAACAACAATATAAGGTACACCAGCAAGAAAGGACTGGATCCAAAACTTGAGCAATTTCTCCCTCTCATATCTTTACTCAGTATGATAATCCAGCTCGCGACTAGTCTTCAATTCAACATAAAACCTCCTCCCATCATCAGTTGAATCACAACAGTCCATTTCAGCCCCCATTAAAATACGATGCGCACCTAATTTGGTCTTAACTACAGCACAATATTCAACATTGGCATCAACATGGTGTATCCCACAAAGCTTAACATGACATCGTTCCTAATGCAACACTTATCAGAATGGACAAAGGGCACATAGCCCACGTGATGCTAGAAACTCCAAAATTTCACGACCTAACATTTTCAACATGATTTTATTATGAATATGGATACTGTGGCATGAAGGATCAAGTGTGGCGTATGACACTTAAATCATTTAGGAGTAAAGAAGGAGATCCTTGAACATTTTCGTACTAGAACTTAAACAAACTCGACTAGCTAATAAAATGATTTGAGAGAACAAAGCAATATTGCACAAGCTTCACATTAACTATTGTTTCAAGAAATTCAGTGATAAACGACTACTGGAAACATAAACATTAACCTTTGTGGCCTTAGAGGTGAAGCTAAGTGTGTTTCGACTCGATAATACGAGAATGAACCAAGCACACAAATTACTTCATGCTCAAATTTCAGCCGAAACAACAAAAATAATCAAACAAGCAGGCTTCAACCTTTAAAATTTCATGAATCTGTTTCAGTGCTCAAATTTAACAAAAACAAATGGGCCGAGATTATACAACTGCAGCCATTTCATAAGTACATACAATCACTTGTCCAATCTAGAATAAACAAGAACACAAACAGACCTGAATCAAGGCCGAAAGAACTCAGCATTTAACCCAAACAACGAACACTGACTTTTCAGGTAGTCTTAAACAAAATGATGACCAAACATGAACACATGACACAGAATCACGAGTAATCGAAAGATGGAGAAGAAATGAACATGAAATCAGAAATGCTTTCAATAATAAAAGAAGAATACAAGGTTTTTGCTCCAAAATTTCCAACTGAAAACAGCAACGTACCGAACATAAATCGCAAACCAAATCCGGATCACGAGACTCGGACGTAACTCAGCACAGCACCGGAATTTCGACCCTCAAATTCCAGATTCCTTTTGGTTTTTTTTTGTTTGAAACAATTTTTTTCCGGAAGATCTCCTTGTTCCTGTCTGCTAAATAATCTTCAGACTTCAGCCTCAATCTCCAGAGATAGAGACACGCTATTTGCGTGTCCCTATTGTGTGAATGCTCTGAGGTTTAAAATGAAACTGGGTTTGTTCGGGTATATGCGTGGGTTGGGGTTTTGGGCTGCTGGGCGGATATGGGCAGGGGTCTGTTCATGGGTCGTTTGGGCTGAGGATTCTTTTGCTGGTCTTGGCCCAAAAATGTCTTGTTTTCTTTTTGTTTTAAGACCAAATTAATTTTAAAAACTCTTCTCTTTGTCCTTTTTTATTTCATTTGTTTATTTTTTCTTTTGTGTATTTTTGCTTTATTTTATGAAAATCTAATTTCCTATCCATTAAAAATGCAAACTAAAACATATAAAAAATGCAAGATGGACCATTCTTGTTATTTTTCTTTACATTTTGGGAAAAATTGTTTATTTTGAATTTTATGAGAATAACTCATATATAGGGTAAAAATCACGTGCTCACAGCTGCCCCTCTTTGCTCGGGGACACGAAGAGTTTCCGTGCAAAGATAAGTGAGCAACTATGAACGATTTTTACCCGTTCGAGTATTCCGTTGTGAAGCATTTTGAAAAGCTTTGACCGCACCCTGCTTTTGAGGTTGCCTACATATCCTGGGCTAAACAGGAATCAGGTCAGTGTAGTTCGGGAGTGATGGAGTATCGAGGTTGAGAGTCGAGGTTCCGTCCAAGGCTCCGGTCCGCGATCCCGTTATTACATCAAAATTGAAAAAGACTAGCTAAACCTATCGACTACGAGTTACAAAATTCCTATCTATGAGTCTTCCGAAGCTTGATCTTGAGTTGGTTGGTGCTTCATGCGGACCCTGATCTGAATCTTGATGCTTGTTAGCCGCAGGTGTTGGTTCAATCTTCTTCAGCTTTTGGATCAAGTCCGGACATATAGTGCCCATGATTTCAGGTGGGCTCCTAGTTGCTGATGCTTGAAAAATATTCTTCCAATGGTATTCTTGTTGTTTGCCTTAAACTTGTATTCTTCTCTTCAACGGCATTCTTGTTATTGCCAACTTGTATCTTCTCTCCAATGGCATTCTTGTTATTGCCTTGAACTTGTTCAACTTTCACCGGCATTCTTGTTATTGCCTTGACTTGTTCAACTTCTTCAATATGAAATATTTCGTCCATTCTCCAGGTGGACCACTGCTTGTGACAAAATAGACAACCAAAGAAAGATTTTTCTGCCCCAGTATGGTGACTGGGCACATCATGTTATTGAATGTCAGAATCTCATCATTTCATTTTTTTTTCTTTCTTTTTTTCTTTTTAAATGCAGATATGTATGAAATGAAATGCAGAAAAATATTCCCGTGTTAGAAGGTGGGCGCCTAACAGAAATTAAACGTGCAATGCGATGCAGAAAAGTATTCCCGTATTTGAAGGTGGGCACCTAACAGAAATTAAACGTGCAATGCGATGCAAAAAATATTCCCTATTTGAAGGTGGGCACCTAATAGAAATTAAACGTGCAATGCGATGCAGAAAAATATTCCCGTATTTGAAGGTGGGCACCTAACAGAAATTAAACGTGCGATGCGATGCAAAAAATATTCCCGTATTTGAAGGTGGGCACCTAACAGAATTTAAACGTGCAATGCGATGCAGAAAAATATTTCCGTAGCCTGAGGACTGGGGAGTGGATTTTAAAGGATGCTACCTTCCTCTTTTTGGTATTTTCTTTTACCAATTATTGTTTGCCTGTGAATTTCTCCACTTATTGGCGAACTTCCTCTTTTTGTTTTTTTTTTTTATTTTCCACATTGGTCACATTCATTTTAAAGTGATTAGTGACAACTTGTTCCTGCATGAAACAAAATTTATTAGATATAAACTGCTGGCAACTGGCATCTGCCGTCCCTACCTCTTATTGCCTTCCTCTTTTTTTTTTTTTTTTTTTTTTTTTTTTTTTTTTTTCCTGCTGTGTAACTTTTAACAACTTGTCTCTTTATCTTAGGTGAAAAATTCATCAGACCAAGACTTTTATCTTGGGAGAAAGATTCAGCAGACTAAGATTCTTTCCTTTCATCTTAGGTGAAAAAATTCATCAGACCAAGACTTTTATCTTAGGAGAAAGTTTCAACAGACTAAGATTGTATCTCACTGGACTATTTCCATTTCAATGTAATCTTAGGAGGATTATCCATCGGACTGAGTTTATGACTCCAGGAGATAATTCATCAGACTGGGTCCATTTGCAATTCGGACTTTCTTAAGCCTTTCAAATTCAACAAACTTTTCTTTCTTTTCAACTTTTTACCTTTCTTTCTTTTCCAACTTCCGATTTTACCTTTCAAATTATGCCTTTCCTTTTCGTTTCAAATTATGCCT
The DNA here is from genome assembly GCA_032618575.1 of Nicotiana noctiflora. Taxonomy (NCBI): domain Eukaryota; kingdom Viridiplantae; phylum Streptophyta; class Magnoliopsida; order Solanales; family Solanaceae; genus Nicotiana; species Nicotiana noctiflora. The sequence continues at coordinate 48,505 of JASVEL010004218.1, forward strand.
TCATTTCCTTTTCCAACTTCTACTTTCATTGACTTCGGCCTTCCTTTTGTTTTCACATTTCATTATCTCTTCATCTTAGGTGAAAAATTCATCAGACCAAGACTTTTATCTTGGGAGAAAGATTAAACAGACTAAGATTGTATCTCACTGGACTATGTCCATTTCAATGTAATCTCAGGAGAATTATCCATCGGATTGAGTTTATGACTCCAGGAGATAACTCATCAGACTGGGTCCATTTGCAATTCAGACTTTCTTAAGTCTTTCAATTTCAATAATCTTTCCTTTCTTTTTCGGCTTTTGCCCTTCCTTTCGTTTCCAACTTCTACTATCATTGGCTTCTGCTTTCCTTTTGTTTTCACATTGAATTATCTCTTTATCTTAGGCGAAAAATTCATCAGACCAAGACTTCTATCTTGGGAGAAAGATTCAACGGACTAAGATTTTATCCAATTCATCTTAGGTGAAAAATTCATCGGACTAAGACTTTTGTCTTAGGAGAAAGTTTCAACAGACTAAGATTGTATCATTCTCCGATACTTGCTTCATTCACCTTTCAACTTGCCTTATTCATCTTCAAAAACAATTGTATTCACCTTCATGCTCTTCGGATGACTATCCGATGACAGAAAATTTTTTCTGCCCCAGTTTGACAATATCTTTTGCTCCTGTTTCAAAGCAAAGAAAACTCTGTCGGTTTAAAAATGCGGTGGTTGGTTGTGGCCTTGAACTTTCCACTTGACTGCTTGGCCTGTTCACCGACTATTCTTTTCATTCTTTCTTTGTTCAAAACCCGCCTTCCTTACGGCATGTATGTTGTTCCTTTCTTGACGGATCCCACAAACTTCGATCTCGATTCCTTTGATGACTTCATTTGACAACATTGGGTGTTTCTTGTCTGACTCTTCCCTTTTTCAGAATATATACCTTTCTCTGTTCAAACCCCATGTTTCCATTTATTATATTGTTCCCGAATTGGCTCTTTGCCGACCTTTGTGTCTCGCATGAACCCCAAACATTTTTAATTTCATTGCACATGTTGCTCTTTTGTCTTAAATCACTAGCCTTGTCATTCCCTGACTTACGACAATTGTCGTGTTGGCTAAATCCCATCTTGTGCAATTGGAAAGCTTGGTGGAAAATTTTGAAATCATTTCTATACTTGTTATGACCCGACAAACTCAATAAGAGGGAGGGTAAAACAAGGTATGAAGAATAAAGAGAAAGAAAAACATAATTCCTAACAAGAAACCTACAGAAGAATGACCTATCAGATTTTGAATACCGAGCTAGCGACCTTGACATGCATTTTTGGCCTTCTCTGCATAGCAAATTTGATGTTAAACTCTTGTTGCAAGTTCTGCCGTGAAACCGGTCTTCAACACTTCATTTCTTTGATCTGATCCTTAGTCGACTTGTAGTGCCCATAGGGTTTTCACCATCAAGCCTCTCTCATTTGCTCTTTCTTTCTCTCGACTCATCGTCGCCTTACGGTGCCCGTGCGGGTTTTCACCGGTAAGACTCTCTCATTTTGATTTCTCTCATCTTGGAGTCTCGTGGTGGTTCTCATCATCTTTTGAATTCTTCATTCTCCTTTGTTCGGACTCGAGTGTTGCCTTTGATGTGATTCACTTTTGCTCGTTTGACTCGGCATTTCTTGAAGATTGATCGGAAGGTCTTCCTTTGGACTGTAATGCAGGCTTTTGGATGGGATATAGAAAAAAGATATAAAAGGCTCAAATTATTTTAAACGTGGGTTAAAGGATTACAACTTCCGGAATCTTATTTATTCAACAACCATAACTTCTGCCCCAGTTTCCTTCTTGGGGGATTTTTTTGGATTTTTCCTTTATTGTGACTGAACCTCAGTGAGGCTGCCTACGTACCCTTTCGGGATCAAGTCAAACGTAGTTCAGACTACGTCCGTATTCATTGTTGCATCTTGACTTCTCCCGATTTCTTTTTCCTTTCTTTTTCTTTTTCTTTTTCTTTTTCTTCTCTTTTTCTCTTTTTTTTTCTTTTCTTTTGTTTCTCGCTCAATCCTCAATTTTTGTTATTGATTCCGAAAGAGGGATATGAAAGAAAATATAATATGGCTCAAAGGGGTATCAATCGGTAAAGTGTTTGGATAGCCGAATAAAATGCCTTCGTCATTCCAATCTTCAAAACCTACCAAGTACAAACTATCTTTCGACCGATTCACATATTTGCCTTCTGTCTTTGACGATTCTCAATGCCATTGGGCGACAATCTCGATACCACGAATGGTTCCTTTAGCCTTGGGGTACTTTTGCCTTTGGCTTTAAACCGATGAAGCATGATGCATTTCCAAGGTATTTCTTTATGTTCTGTTGTCCCCCAATATTCACTTGATTCAGGTTTCACAATATTCCAATATGTTTCATTTCTTTCGAGTATCATTACATCTTCAACATTGCTTCATTGTTAAATTGACTTTTAAAATCAGGCCGAGAATTATGTACATGTTATGTTGCTAAAATCAGTATGAGAAAAATTGTACAGTGACCAAAAATGGAATGACTAGAAATGACGGGAAACGGAGAGTTGTATTAAACTGATGGATTGAAACAACAAGACGAACAATAAAACGAACAGACTAGACTAGAATTACAAACCTAGACAACACTAAACAAATTTATTACTAAACAAAGCAAAGCGAAAAGATGGAAGGGTTTTGACTCTCAAGACAACGTCCGGATTTCAACCCTGAAATAACCCGGGCAAAAGAGATGACACCAAAATATACCACCAAAACTCCAAGAGACGAAGCGCCTTTCCAATTGACAAGCATGGCATCCTAGCCACTGAATTCTACATTAATGATCGCTTTCTATTTCAATATCTTCGGCTTCCAAAGAAAAATCTCTTCACCCTCGTCATCGGGCATCGTCCCCACAAAATGCGCAACGTCACATGCAGGTAGAGGATTCTGTATAATGTTCAGGGTGCCAGTGTCTTGGACCGCAATCATTCCTGCCCGAATCATTCTTTCTATTTCCTCTTTCAAATTCCAACATCTTTCAACATCATGCCCCTGAGCATTGGAGTGGTATACACATCGTGCAGTAGGATCGAAGCTTCTTGCAAGAGGATTTGGAATACATCCTGGCGAGCGGCTTAATCAAGCCAACATGATTCAACCTTTCGAACAAACTCGCATAAGATTCTCCGATAGAGGTGAAAGCCTTTTCTCGCTTCAGCAACCTTTCCTCCCTAAACGCCTTGTTTGGCTTGAAACCTGACCCAGGGGGTTTCCGGTATATTTGTGGGGGTCGGTAGGCTTTTTGTGGAATTGGGTACATGGAAGGTGAAATACGATTTTGGGTGCCCCGGGAGAGTAGTGGGGTTGGGGATGGAAGTAGTGTTGGGAAAGCATAGCTGGGGGACGAGTAATTGAGCTACTCGAGTGGCTAGAAAGGCTGCGATAGGCAGGTATATTTGGCATCGGGTTCAGTGTAAGGACCGGGTCCATGAAACTAGGTGGTGGTGGGGGTGGTGCTTTTCCATCCATCCATGCCCGATACATTTCAACCACGTGTTGTCTTAATATTTTGACTTCTTCTACTAACATGTGGTTCCGTTCAACCAGCTGTTGTCGGGTACCGGTACTAACCCACTCAGTCTTGAGATTCTCTGCCATTGTCCTCTGACCTTGTATTATAGGGAAGAGTTATTTTGGAACCACAACCAATCACCTTTCTGAAAATGAACACAACAAAACGAAGCCAGCATGTCAGCATTAAGGTATCCCACTTATTGATCATTCTTCTTTTTTTTTCTATTTTTCTTTTCTTTTTCCCTTTTTGTGGTTTTTTTTTCATTTTTCCTTTTTTCTCTTTTGTAGTTTTTTTCATTTTTTTTTTGTTATGGAAATGGTCGAATCCTATGTGGATTGCCTACGTATCATGACCCCGCATGAATCAGACCGAGCGTAGTTTTTGCAAATTAATGCAAGAAATAAAGAGATGTTTATTTGATTTTTTTGATTTTTTTTTCTTTGAAGGAAAATTATAGAAGTCGACTCCAACTACAAACTTGTGTAGGAGATTTCTACAAGAATAAGAATATTTTTGGTGTCAATTATGACTATTTCTACAAAATTGGCCACATAATGGCTTATTTGACAAAATGACTATTTGTTTATCCTGTGGCTCATGGTGCATCGTTCGGCATCACCATAAACCAACACAAAACTATTTTTTCATAAATTGGCCATGTAATGGCTTATTTAGACAAAGTGGCTCTTTTTGCAAAATTTTATTTAAGAAGATGCAATTTCAAAATTTATCCCGGGGCCTATGGGGCACCGTTCAGCACCGACACAAGGCCAACACAAGACTGAGGAAGTTAAAAATGCAAAAATGTGGTTATTTCAGCAAAATTTCGGCCATGTAATGGCTTATTTGATAAAGTGGTTATTTTTGTAAAGTTGAGTGATGGCTCAAAACTTGATTTTGCGGATACGGCCTTTCGATATTTCCGCGACGGAATATTTCAAGGCTATGCCTGCAAATTATTTAAAATGACTCAAAGTGGCTATTCTTGCAAAAATGGCCTTCCGGCGTCCTTTCGGAACATTCGACTATTTTCAAAAACGGCATCACTCTGATTTTATTGAAAACTAAAAATTCAACATTTTTTGGTTATTTTTCGAAAAAGGGGTGTGAACCCGAACTTGAATTTGCGAATACGGCCTTTCAACATTTCCACATGGAATATTTCAAGGTTGTGCCCGCAAATTATTAAAAATGACTCAAAGTGGCTATTTTTGCAAAAACAACCTTCTGGCGTCCTTTCGGAACATTCGGCTATTTTCAAAAACGGCATCACTTTGATTTTATTGACAAAATTAAACACACATTTTTTTTTTGATTTTTTAAAGGGGTGGTTGGACCCGATGAGGGTTGCCTACGTATCCCACCTAATGGCGAGAATCAAACCTGCGTAGTTCGGTCAGATTAATTGACCAATTATTTCAACAAAAGTGTTCTACCTATTTTTTTTCAAATTTTCTTTTTCAAGCATTCGACAGCGTTTCGTCGACATTTTGATTTTTTTTTCTATTCTAAAATTTTCCTCTCTTTTTGTTTTTCAGGAATTTAGCCAATAATAATCTAGAACAAATAAATGCAATATATAACATGCTCGGTCTTTTATTACCGGGTCACCTGTCCTAGATGGACCCAACCCCTGTGTTGAGTCCCCTAAGTCAGATATGATGCAAATAAACGTCCTAAATCTAGGCTCAATATCCCGATGTTTTCAATGGTACTAGACCGTGTACCCGAGCGGACAACTCGGATCGAGGAGGGGGCTACGTACCGGTGACCCGCAGAGTCAATCGGCTTTGTAACTTATCCGGCCTCTTTTCTTATTTTTGGTATTGACACTAACAGAAAGGGGAGTCTCAACCAGTAAGCACATCCCCGGGGGTAAGAAGAGAAGGGTTTTCGACACGGTTTTATATATACAATTCACGCAATATCAAAGCGGTAAACATGTAGCACATTAATCAAAATATATAATGAAATCAGATATAAGCAAAAACAGCAATTTAACTGAGCTCGAATTCTTAAACCTGAACCGAAGTTCAGGGTTACTTTTCCCCAGCAGAGTCGCCAGAGCTGTCACACCTCCTTTTTCACATCGCACGCATACGTAAATGTAATGTGCCACTGTTTAATACTACACCCCAAGAAGGGATAGAATAATAATCAGTGAAGGAGTTTTTCCACTTGAAGGACAGTCGGAACGGGATCAATTTATTTAATCATTCAGAGTCGCCACTTGGGAAAATAATGGTGTCCCAAGTCACCGGTTTAATCCCGAACCGAGGAAATTTATGACTCTGTATTACAGTCCGCGAAACTAGAAATCTGGATAAGGAATTCTGTTAACCCGGGTGAAGGTGTTAGGCACTCCCGGATTCCGTGGTTTTAGCACGGTCGCTCAACTGCAATTTTTGCTTTTATCTGATTTCTTTACATATTTTAACTATGTGCTTTTAATGTTCCGATTTTTGATTTTAGAAGAATTGCGACGTCACGAAAACACATTTCGAGTCACACCGCAACCAGTACGCCTGTGACTTTAATGTATTTCAGTTTCGCCGAGAGTAAGATTTGGGTCACATAAATGCGCACCCGTGATTAGGAAGGTATTATTATTAACTAACGCGCCTAAAGTAATTTCGCTTTTGTACTTTGCGAGGGCCATGAAATTTGCTAAATGACACGCCCCGAATTCTAAGGATCAATTCATAATAAAAGAGGGCCACGGAATTTATCATTTTGTTTGCGTTAGTAATCCTAATTTAGGGAGATAATACACGAACTAAAATCCAAAATATCTAGATGAGCATGCACATACTTCATAAATGGTGTAGTCTTCCGCAACAACAGACATATGACAACCTTGCTGAAGTAACCAACCAACAGAGTACTATGCGCATGCTCAGGTTCCAAGAATGAGAATAGCAGGTTCATTAGCTCGTCGTCCTCAACCAAAGTTTTGAGAATTATGTCCACCTCGCATGTAAAAATTTCACAAGCAATAAAAAGAAACTTAAAAGTTCTTCTAGAGCCTCTTCCACTATGTACCTGACAAGTTGTTCAACTTGAGCTCTCTTGCGCAGACTAGCTGACCAGCAAAATCTCTAACAGATTGACCATGAAAAGCGAAATCCAAACCAAGCAGAGCGCAATACAGCTACAGCAATAAACGAGCGACAACATTCAGCAATCAAAATCGAGTATCAACCCGGAAAAATCAACAGAAACGAGTATCAGAACCCGGACAGAATTCAAATCGGCACTATGACTCTCGAATGGAGACTTTGTCGAATTAGTGAGAAAACGAGAACCTCGAACAGAAACTCGACCAAAAGTTCAAGCTCTGTTTCAGCCGTGTAAAGCCGTCGAGGTCTGTTGCTGCTTCTTCAGATTCTCGATGAAGAAGACCAACATCATTCCTAAAACCAACAACAATATAAGGTACACCAGCAAGAAAGGACTGGATCCAAAACTTGAGCAATTTCTCCCTCTCATATCTTTACTCAGTATGATAATCCAGCTCGCGACTAGTCTTCAATTCAACATAAAACCTCCTCCCATCATCAGTTGAATCACAACAGTCCATTTCAGCCCCCATTAAAATACGATGCGCACCTAATTTGGTCTTAACTTTAGCACAATATTCAACATTGGCATCAACATGGTGTATCCCACAAAGCTTAACATGACATTGTTCCTAATGCAACACTTATCAGAATGGACAAAGGGCACATAGCACACGTGATGCTAGAAACTCCAAAATTTCACAATCTAACATTTTCAACATGATTTTATTATGAATATGGATACTGTGGCATGAAGGATCAAGTGTGGCGTATGACACTTAAATCATTTAGGAGTAAAGAAGGAGATCCTTGAACATTTTCGTACTAGAACTTAAACAAACTCGACTAGCTAATAAAATGATTTGAGAGAACAAAGCAATATTGCACAAGCTTCACATTAACTATTGTTTCAAGAAATTCAGTGATAAACGACTACTGGAAACATAAACATTAACCTTTGTGGCCTTAGAGGTGAAGCTAAGTGTGTTTCGACTCGATAATACGAGAATGAACCAAGCACACAAATTACTTCATGCTCAAATTTCAGCCGAAACAAAGAAAATAATCAAACAAGCAGGCTTCAACCTTTAAAATTTCATGAATCTGTTTCAGTGCTCAAATTTAACAAAAACAAATGGGCCGAGATTATACAACTGCAGCCATTTCATAAGTGCATACAATCACTTGTCCAATCTAGAATAAACAAGAACACAAACAGACCTGAATCAAGGCCGAAAGAACTCAGCATTTAACCCAAACAACGAACACTGACTTTTCAGGTAGTCTTAAACAAAATGATGACCAAACATGAACACATGACACAGAATCACGAGTAATCGAAAGATGGAGAAGAAATGAACATGAAATCAGAAATGCTTTCAATAATAAAAGAAGAATACAAGGTTTTTGCTCCAAAATTTCCAACTGAAAACAGCAACGTACCGAACATAAATCGCAAACCAAATCCGGATCACGAGACTCGGACGTAACTCAGCACAGCACCGGAATTCCGACCCTCAAATTCCAGATTCCTTTTGATTTTTTTTTGTTTGAAACAATTTTTTTCCGGAAGATCTCCTCATTCCTGTCTGCTAAATAATCTTCAGACTTCAGCCTCAATCTCCAGAGATAGAGACACGCTATTTGCGTGTCCCTATTGTGTGAATGCTCTGAGGTTTAAAACGAAACTGGGTCGGTTCGGGTATATGCGTGGGTTGGGGTTTTGGGCTGCTGGGCGGATATGGGCAGGGGTCTGTTCATGGGTCGTTTGGGCTGAGGATTCTTTTGCTGGTCTTGGCCCAAAAATGTCTTGTTTTCTTTTTGTTTTAAGACCAAATTAATTTTAAAAACTCTTCTCCTTGTCCTTTTTTATTTCATTTGTTTATTTTTTCTTTTGTGTATTTTTGCTTTATTTTATGAAAATCTAATTTCCTATCCATTAAAAATGCAAACTAAAACATATAAAAAATGCAAGATGGACCATTTTTGTTATTTTTCTTTACATTTTGGGAAAAATTGTTTATTTTGAATTTTATGAGAATAACTCATATATAGGGTAAAAATCACGTGCTCACAATGAGGAGGTCAACCTCCCTACCAATCTTTGATAGTTGCTTTCAACACCTTTTCTGCAACACTTGTTTTCATCGACCTGCCATAGTCTGCTGATGTTAGTTTCCAGTTGTCACAACCTAGACCGATAGGCCGTGATGGTTGTCTGAGTCCTACCTTTCAAAAACACCTAAACATGCGTCTAAGATATAAATCTGAATAACATCTGTTGAATTATGAAAATAACATACATGAAGGAATCATGCCAACAAGGCACACGTACATATACATGCGGGCGAGCCAACAAGATTTCTATAGACAACTATACATCCAAAACTGAAAGCCGACAAGGCCATATATAACCAAACTAGACATACTATCTACAGACCTCTAATAGAAACATAATTATACAAAGACGGGACTGATATATATATATATATAGTACCAAAATCAAAAGCAGCTTCGGATCAAGTGGAACACACCAATTTTTGCTGATCAGGGATCTTAAGAAGGAGGACCGTTAGCTTGCCTACCTGCACCTGCGAACATGAAATGTAGGCCCCAAGAAATAGGGAATTAGTACGAAAAAATGTACTGAGTATGTACGTGCATACTCAGTAGTACGTAAAAGACATTAATGAAATATGGAATAAGGAAAGTTTTTTAAATTTGAATAACTTTGTAAATTCTGAAACATTTATAGTGTCATGCACGTGCATATAAATGTTGTATCATGCATAGGTATGGATTGTACATAATATCATCAAGCCACTAAGGGCATCCAATCATATCGTCTAAGCCACTGTGGGAGACATTATCAACATATACTAACTGATCAGGTAGTGGTGCATATATAACACCATAGCTTTTTCATATCCCATATATATATATATATATATATATATATATATATATATATATATATATATATATATATATATAACACCATCTGATAACATGTCAATATATATGTATAAACGAATGAAATGCATGAAAAATACGTAATACAATATTCCTTTCGGATAATTTTTTTTAACTGCATATTATTTTGAGGACCATGAGCAAAAGATAATAATAATTCACATGGAGAATCAAGAATATCGACACCCTTAGTATTTTTATAAATATAATAATTTATGGAAACTGTGTGTTTGCTTGTTTCTTCTAAATAATATGGAGAGTTAATACCCTTAAACCTGCCTAAACTATACCATTTTTGTCAGTTTATTACCTAAATTATTGAGTGTCCCAAGAAATCCCCTGAACTATATCACCCTTCGTAAAAATCCCCAATCGCATTAGCTGTAGTGCGTGTGATACACGCCCTAATTAAATTATAAAATATGCCATGTGGCATGCCAAGTGAGTAACTAATTTAATTAATACTAAAATTCACATAAGCGACCGGGGGGGGGGAGTTATACGAAAGGGGATATAATTCAGGGGGTTTTGGGGACACTTGATAGTTTAGGTAGGAAATTGACAAAAATGGCATAGTTTAGGTGGGTTTGAGGGTATTAACTCCAAAAAAAAAAGGACGGATTTACTTTTTACATCATAAACTCAATACGAAGTCATTTACCCAAAAAATACACATTAAAATATATACTAGTAATAAGTAGCATCTTCAACATTTTCTTCTTCTTCTTCAATTCGGCCTCGAGTTTCATTTTATCCTTCTGTAACCCAAGAATTATCCCCTTACATTAGCCATATTATATCACATAAATATGATGATTTGAAAGATGATTACCTCATAGTACATGCATCCAAAAAAAATGTCTTCCTGGGTTAGGATATGTCGTTGATGTTCTAAAAGAAGCAGGTTGCCCACAATCACAAAACACATTAAACCTCATGACTCTTCTACAATGGGTGTTCTTCTTTCAACTTAATTTGGTTAACAATGAAGGCTGGATAAAACGTATAAGATAAAATATAAACTCAATAAACAAAGAAAGAATTCAAATGGATTAAGATTAAAAGAGATCAAAAGGGTGAAGAAATTGTGAAGAAATAGAGAAGAAAGGAGAAACAATAGAGAAGATGATGTAATTTAAAGAAAAGGGGATAAAATATAAGTTTGTTTAAAAAACGGGCTAATTAGCCATTATTCATGCCGTTAGGTGGGCCCAAAATCTGTTAATTCTCAAGCTTCATGCGCATTGAGAAAGTAATTAGAAACGAAGTACCACATAAGCGACGGAGGGTTTTTTATATGAAGGGTGATATAGTTCAGGGGGTTTTCGGAGACACTCGATAATTTAAGTAGGAAACTGATAAAAATTGTATAGTTTAGGGAGGTTTGAGGGTTTTAACTCTAATTTGGATCATGCCAAAAGAAAGGAGGAATGACTTTAACACACCTAGAGTAGGGAAAACTCTGTATAATTCCGTTCATGGATTGAACTTAGAACCCCAAAAATTGGATTAAGCTTCTGCTATTTGAAGTTGTTGAACGATTTAGCTTCTACTTTTTTTTTGAGTTTTTTACATTGTTAGTTACTTCTTAAATAATATTTAAATAAGGATCATTACTTTTGTTTTATTTCAAAAAGAGCATATTTATTTACAATTACAGTATTTTCCTGAAATCATGTACATTTCGTACTCTTCAAAATTTTAAACATAGTCCACAATTTAAGGAACTAATTTTGGACAATATTAATATATCCATATTTCTCCCCCATCATTAATCTGTACTAACTATCTTTATGAAAGTTTTCGCTTTTACAATACCCCTTTTCATTATTGTATCAAACTCAGTCTTAGTAAATTCACATTTTTATTCCATGTTTGAAGGTGTGTGAATTCACATTTTTATTCCATGTTTGAAGGTGTATATATATATATATATATATATACATATAATTTTTTACAATATAATTTTTAATATATACATATATGATGAATATATTATGTAGCTTTGCCTATACCGAACATGTTTATGTCTGTTCAACGTATAATTTTGCATGCATAACGTATTTCAATATATGTATTATGTTTATTTGGTGTATAATTACTTATATTTGATGAGATCAATATATTATTTAAGTATATTTGACATTTGAAATATATACTCCATATATGTGATATATTTTAAATTTATATTTGATATACATTGTGTACAAACAATAACATATAAGTATAAATATACTACATTAGATTATTGAAACACACATATTTACTATGAAAATAATTTGAAGTTTACATATTCATAAAATACTTATAATATTTCACTCATCTAATTATATTTTTATACTATATGTGAAAATAACAACTAAAAAAATCAAAATAAGTGATACTTTCCTTTGGAGGAATCGTACATATATGCCTTTTGATTTGTGGCATTAATGTTAAGAAGAGAGATATGTGTCGAAGGTAATTAAATGAGTTGTATAATCTTATCAAACATTTTGGTAGAGATGAGTATTAATATGATTAATTTTCGATAATTAATAGGGCTGACTTGAGTCATTTATTTAATTAGAATCTGTTCACGAAAATTTGATTTTTACATTATATACTTTGATCAGGACTGTAATTAATTAGGTGCTAGTTTGTTAATTATTAATTCCTGCTAGGAATTTGAAATTTTTTCTTGAATATAGAATAATTATGTTTTTCCTCTTTTTTTTTTTTTTTTTTTTTTTAACAAATTGAACGAAAATTTCAAGTTTCTTGCATGTTGAAGTGGGGAACGATTTTGTTAAGCTTCTATTCCTAACTTTTCAAACCAAGAAAAGAAGCGTTCTTGTTGTTTTAATGAGTAACGTTACTCTTTTCCAAATGAAAATGGAGACTAGACTTGATATATGATCTTCATGTTCTGATTTTTGTCCAAAATGAAAGGTGGAGTCAAGACTTGTAACAAATCTTTATGAAATTCGTATTATCCTTGTCTAGCCACCTAAGCTCAATTGTAAGAGTCATGTATAAATAGAGACTCTCTTTTTCTTTAATTCGTATATTCTTTATCCTTCATGAAACTTATTCAATCACTTGTTATAAATAACGTAAATATATTAACGTTAAGATGATCTTATCCCCAGGCTACGTCAATTAACCAAAGACAAAATTTTAACATACGAAAATATGAGATGTAAACACTAGTTCATTTCAAGAAGGGTTCCAGCAGGCTTTGCTCCACTGAAGCCAGATTATGAAATCATTTACGTAGGCATACTTCCTATGACTCATTACAATTCCTTCTTTGGACCTATCAAATTCATTTCCTAGGATGAATTTCAGCTCCCCAAGACCTTTATTTTGAACTTAGTCCGTAGCTCATCTCTTGTTTGGTTTAGTTGGATTGGTGCCTATGATGATCAGATCATCTGCATAAACTAGGATTACCACTATGCCATACCCTGCTTTCCTGGTGAAGAGAGATTAGTCAAAGTGAGTCTGCTGACATTCCAACTCCACTAGAGCCACAATTAACTTCATGTTCCACAGTCTTGGAGCCTATTTAAGGCCATACAGGGATTTTTGGAACTTGCAGACCTTATGAATCTTCGGTAGGATGAGAAGCTATAGAAGATGCCTCCTCATGAACTGCAACATGAGAATAATGTGAGAGGATCTTCTCCTGAGTTGAACTATCACAAGTACCGGGTGAGTTAGCAGCTGGAGCTGGCTGATTCATCGTATCACTAGATGCCACTAGCGACAACAGGTCTAGTACTGGGAACACATGATTGCCTGCAGATTTCAGTTGCTTTAAAGGAAAACTAGTCAATTGGAATACCATATTTCTTCTCACAAAGAATGTCTTGGACTGGATATCATATAGTTTATACCCGTTATGTGAAGGAGAATACCCTACGAGGAATGTAGGAAGGGCTCTTGAGGCAAATTGGTCAGAACATTTTGGAACAGATGCATGACAGAGACATCCAAAGACCTTTAGGAGACTGAGAGAATAAAGCATATTCAAATAACATGTACTAGTACTAGTAGTTACTTGTTGACTTGAACCTTGGCTTGATCCTTTCTCCTGCTTCTCCTATAACACATCGAGACCATGTTTTCTCCTACCACTCCCCTTTACCTGTTTACTGAAGAGGTCCTGGAAGATGCTGAAATTAGGAAAGAACATTACCAAGCATTTCAGTTCTTTAGTGAGGTTGGACATTAAGAGAATATTGAACTTAAACTTAGTTATATATAGCACATTATATATGTCTTGGTTATTAAACACAAAAGCCAATCCTGTGTGTGTGTGACTAAGACTATATTTCTTGTAGGTAAGTGAACTTTTCTCATGTCTGATTGTGGCACTAGCCTATATGCTTTTAACATCTGTTTGCTAGATGACATATGATTAGCTGCACCTGTGTACATAAGCCACACCCTATCATTATAGATTGACATTAAGTCTGTTTGTGTACCTGCAACAACTGCCTTAGTTGAGGATTCTTCATCTGGTCCCTTGTTGAGTAGCTGAAGTATCTGCTGATATATACTACTCTGGTGTAAAGAAGGTAGTAGGGGATTGTGGAGATGTTGGCATTATCATTGAAGTAAAGCCTTCTCTAACTGCAGGTTGTTGTTGTTGTCCTTGCATTCCATCATTGTTAACTCCATATGCATCCTCTCCTGCATGATTTTACAAAAATACTACCCTCATTCGATAACAATCTCTCTCTCTCTATATATATATATGTAATAGTATAAAGGTAGAGGCTACAGTTTTTAAAAAAAAGTTATGACGTGAAATATCTGTAGTCATAGATGACATTTAAATTATGTGTGTTCTATTAAGGAATTACTGTCGGGTTAATTACTTGAAATATTATAAGAATTGCATGCTTGAATTCGCTCGAATATTAATTTTGAAATTCATTTGCTAGCAATTTTGAGTATGTTTGTGCCTTGCAATGAACATGCTCATTATATTCATCACATTGAGCTTGCATTTTTCTCTTCAATTAGCGGATACTTTGTATAATATTTTTGAAATATTTTATACTATTTAGTAGAGGATACATATGCAATATAGTGTCCGAAAACTAATCATGTAAAATGGGACAAAAGAAGTAATTATCACCGAGCACAAACATGAGATAATAGTACGTCCACCAAAACTTAAAATTGGATAGATATGAAATCAATTCAGCATTTATCCACTTTTTTATGCCATAGATCTTTCTTTTATGCAACCACCCTAACTTCTATTTTCTGTTTTCTGTTCTGATTTAATCAAATAACTACTATTATATCATTGGTCTCCTCCATACACCTCTCTTTTTTCCATGCCAATTAACTCCCTTTCCATTGATCAAACTATTTGGTCAACAAGTTTTGTTTTATAAATACTTGAGTTACAATCTTATCCAACTAATCTGCTTATTTATGTAACATTTGCATTTATGTAAGATTTTGCAACTCGTTGACTTCATGAGTTAGACAGAGTGGAAGATATACAACACCTTTACTCACATCGAAAGAAAAGTTCCAAGCAATTACATAACACTAAAAAAACTTTAGAAAAAATTGACTTCATTGACTCAAGAACATTTTATATACTGACTGATCACCATTCCCAAAATCAGCATCTTTCACCTCAAATGGATTACCTCAAATCACTGGCAGAAGTATTCTCCACAAATCTTGAAACACCACCATCTTCAATCCAATTTATAGATGCTGCACTTTCTTGTACAAGCCCACCCTTTGCACCACCTTACACAGATCCTAATCAAATATGCATAATTCGTAGACACCTCATTTCTTTGCTTCAAAATTATCCTTCTTTAAGACCATCCATCGATACCTTTACACACGACGATGGCACCACTGCCAACTTACTTAATGCAAATGGAGAATTGATAGTCTCTTCTTCAACTCCTACAATTCCTCTTACCATTTGGTTACATGAAAGTTACCCTTTTATGGCCCCTATTGTCCTGGTGTCTTTAAATACTAGTTATCCAATTTATGACAACCATCCTTATGTAGACTCTTCAGGTTCTGTTTCTTCATTTTACCTAGTGAATTGGAAGTATCCTGGTTGCAACCTCTCAGACCTTGTGCACAACCTTATCAAGATCTTTTCACATAATCATCCCTTTTACTATTCATCTTCTAGTGTTAATTCCTTTCATCCTTCTCTAGCTTCTAAAAGAGAGGCTGTGGACCGACTCTCGTGCACCCTTCATTATGACATGACTGAGTTACTGTCTAAGACACATGTAGAAGTGGAGGAACTTTCAACACTTAGAGAACAAATGGTTAGAAGGGCTATTATTGCAGAAATTTCAGTTGATGAACATGAGATTGAAAGGTCAGAATTGAAGGAAAGGGTGAAGATTTTGACAGACGAAGCGGATAAATTATCGAGTTGGTTAAGAGTTAATGATCAAAGTTCATTTTCAGAAAATCATATTGAGGATGCATTTGAAGCCAGTGATGAGAATTCAAAGGCACTACTTGAATGTCTAGCAGCAGACAGGGCAACAGAGGACTTAATATACTCATTAGACAAAGTAGTTGAGCAAGGGGTAGTGAATTTAGGTACATATCTAAAGCAAGTGAGACTTTTGGCCAGAGATCAATTCTTTGGTAGAGCTAAGCTTGTGAAAATGGGAATATCACTCCAGTGGCTTGACTGAACATTTTATGATATTTTCACTCAACACTGAACAGGTCCATGTGTATAGAAAGCCCAAGTTGAATTCTATATGTTTGTTATTTTTGTTAATGGCTCAAGCTTTTTGTTATTTTGATATCCAAGTTGACGCAATGCATTTTGTAACTCTGATGTCTACTGGTTCATTATCTTCTATTAAGTGTAGCTTAACTACGTTGTTTAACCAGAAAATAGAAATTTTGGTTAAAGCTTGCTACTAGAAGAACTCGGGTTACTGATAATCAAAGAAAGTTAAGTAAAAAAAAATAATTGATGTAAATGATAGCTAGATAGAAAGCAAAATAAATCAGTATATTTCAATAATATCTCGTGTCCTTACATATGTTTATTCCTCATCTTTTATAGTTATTTCTAAGTAATACGTTTCTTTCCTCCCATAATGGTGTTATTATGGTCAATTAAGGACATTTAATGTAACGTTATAATTGACAATCGTAACTATTTAGTACAGATTCTATAACAATTCTCGTAATTAATGTTCATTAACTACTGATAATATGTATCTATACTTTTTTGCTATCTTGGTTCATTCCTCCGATGCTTCTACAAATTATCAAGAATATCGAGATTCCTTCTGATTTTCTTGGATATTTGCACATGTTTGTTAAAACTCATTCCTCTTCAACTATTCTTTGCCAACTGTCATTCTTTTATTGATCGATGTGTCATGACATATCATCATATAATTAATTCAATATATTAACTTGATTTTTTCTAATGCAGATAGTCCCCCACTTTTCATTTATACAACAATCGAATATTTGGGAAGTAGATCTCATTAAAGCGGAAATTTTTGCCGCCATTATACCTTCTCCAGAACTAACTCTTCTTATGTCACTTTCATTTAATGCTCGTGACACATGACATCTTCTGATTGGATCTGCAACTCTTTATTATCTTTTAGGACATTTTCGTGGCTACATCAATTATGAAGTGATAGTTTTCATCATGAAGTTTCCATCATTACCTTTTTTACGGTTGCTTTTGAGTATAAATATAGCTTTTGTCTTTGTCTTTCTCATAAAAATTACCTATCATAGAATATTCATTTCTATTTTCTTCCTCGTACAGCCATGTCTTCTTGAAACCCTAACCCCCAAAGAGAATCGATTAGGAATCAAGTTTCTTCTATGTCCTCTTCGGATCGTGCTGATGTTTACCTTTCTCGGATTACCGAAACTTTAATCTCTATTGTCCGTAGGGATTGCCATTGGAGACCTAACTTCCCCATCATAATTTCTAATGCAAACCAAAGAATCCTACATGACTATATTTTCTTTCGTGTATACATATCCCATTACACTGAATTTTAAACCCCGAATTGATCTTGTTATCATTGAGTTCTATCGTTTTTCCATTGTTTGTCTAGGATAAATTGTCTATATTGTAGAGGGTTATTGCTTGTCTAATAGCCTATTTGACCAAGCTTCTTTTTGGCCAAAAGTGCTTTTTTGGCCAAAAGAACTTATGGCCAAAAATTGTGGTGTTTGGCCAAACTTTTAGAAGAAAAAAAATTGCTTTTGAGGAGAAGCAAAAGCAGTTTTAGAGAAGCAGAAAAAATAGTTTCTCTCCAAAAGCACTTTTTTGAGAAGAACTTTTGAGAAAAATACACTTAGAAGTATTTTTTAAAGCTTGGCCAAACACTAATTGCTGCTGAGAAGTATTTTTCGAATTAATTAGCCAAACACAAATTACTTCTCACCAAAAGTACTTTTAAAAAAAAGGACTTCTCAAAATAAGCTGATTTTTGCAGCTTGGCCAAACGGGCTATAAGGCACTTAGCAAGGTTGGCTAATTTGCCTATTATTATTTTTTATTTGATCCATCTCTACTCCCCTAAGTTGTTCTGATATGGGATCTTTACTTTAGTGGTGGGGGCAAGAGAGTTCTAGTTAGCCATGAGGATAACAAGGACTGTGGCTGGTATGCCAGATTTGTTGTTGCTCCTACTATAGGTTTAGTAGGTAAAGCAAATGTAGCATTCCCTGAAAAGTGAAAGTTTACACGTAAGTTTTACTTTTGCAACTTTCTTTTTTTTTTCCTTTTTCGTTTTGAAGTGTTTTATTTTTTTCGTGGCTGTTTAACTTTCTCTTTTTTCAGCAATGATGGAACTATTGACAAGATTCCCAATTTTCATGGTTTGGTAGAGACATTATTGACTGTTGCTCCGATGGAAGGTATATCTTGGAAAAATCTTTCACACATGTTTGGTTAGAAGGTTAAAACTCATGGTAAATACTTTACCCCCTTTATATTTTCGTTCATCTCTCCCTTAGAATTTATTTGACCATTATTTTTATCAGGGTTCCCTATACGTGGTGTAAGTGTTAATGCAAATCGCGGCTCTAGAGTTTCTTTGGCAAGAGCTCAAGAGATAATCCTGAGTTTTTCATCGAAAAGAAAGGCTAATGCGACCCATGATTCTGAGGAGAAGGAAGAACATGATGGAAGTTCCTTGGTTAAAATGCCATGGGCCAGAAGACGCATCTTTAAGATGACGAAGCGAATCCTCCCCACTTTGTTCATATGACCGAGCCTGTTAAATCCACCTTGGTGAGTTCGGATGATGATACTCGTGCGTCGTCTCGTGACTTTGATGAATAGCTTTTTTCTCGTGGGTGTGATAGTGAAAAATTGGATTATGTTTCTGATGAAGTTCCCCTTGCCTCCTTTACCATGTCTGTCCCTGTGGTACGTTCTCTGACAGTTGTTACTGCTACTGTTTCTGCTCCACGCCAAGCTATTATGAATTCCTCTACAGACCCCATTACTACCATTCCATATACTGAATTTGGTTCTTCAAGTAGAAGTAGAGCGATGAAACAGATTACCATTGAGGTCCTTGCCGATGGTAGTCTTTTGAAAAAGTAAGGTCGGGCCGACGTATGGTTGAAGCCCTTGATTAGTAGAGTTGAAAATTCCAAGCTTGAAATTCATAGTTCTTTGACGTGGATGAATGATATAGTGCAATCGTCATTGAAGGTATTTGATTCTTTTTACGCTTTATTTCATTCTCCTTTTAGTAAGGTTCTTACTCTCTTCCTCTTTTACATATTAATCTTATTGGTACAGAGATGATAAAAAGGGTTTCTCATACGGATCAGGTAATACATGATTATCACATTGAAGCGGGCAATTGTAAAGAACAATATGAAAGTCTTCATCTTGAGATGAAAGTTTTAAAAGAAAGCAAGTGTATCTTAGAGCAACAGTTGAAGCTCTTGATTTTGGAGTTAGCAGTTGAAGAAGCTTCTTCCAATCAGGCTAGAAAGGAGAAAAATCTCCTAGAGTCATCATTTTCCGAGTAAATCTCCAAAGCCAACAAAGAGATTAGAGGATTGAAGGCCTTGCTGAACGAAAAGAAGTTTATGCAGGTCAACTTATTCAAACACTCAGCCAGGTCCATGAAGATCTTCGTGTGTCTTCTGATAAGGTCAGATTTTTGGAAAGTTTACTTGCCCTTTTGTGATCTTCTTATGATGCTACTTTGGCTGAGAGGGAAGGGCCCAAGAATGAAATTGACCAATGGGAAAGAGTTATGAAGCTCTTTTGGACAAAACTGAAGCGAGTTGGACTATGTTAAACACACGCCATGATACCCTTGTGGAGCCTAGACAAAAAGGTTTTAATTTGTATGTTGAGTTAGCTAAGATAAAAGAAACCATTGAGAAAACTCAGCAAGGCCAAAGTTTTCCTTCTCCCATGGCTGATACTCCTGAGTACGTTGAAGCTAATATTGGTGCAGTGGATGTCCTAGCTCCTTAAGACCAAATAGAACCTACTGTTGCTGATGATGCCGTTTTAGACTCTTCTTTTACTCCACACGAAAATATTATGAAGTTTAACTCCCTTTTTTTGTGGAAATTTTGGTATTACCCCTGATCCCATTTGGGGGTTAAGTTTTGGTGATGACAAATCCCCATATCTTTTCGGGGCAATTAGTAAATAATGACAATCATTTTATGACTAAGTTAATACTTAGTCTAAACTTAATATTATAAAGTTTTCGTTTAAACTCAATTCTCTTGAGCTTCTGTTTTACTCTTTTGCCTTTTTTTTAAGTTCAAGGTCTTGCTTTTTAATTCGTGGGTTTTGTTTACCTTTTTTGTATTTTTTTTATAAAAAATACTTTTTTAACTTCATGGATCTTTGAATCAAACATGAATTTATAAAGGAGGGCCCTTTTATATACGACACTTAATGTAGAAGACATCTTAACTTCATAACGGTGTAAATATATAAAAAAAATAACTAGGAACACACATGTTTCTTGAAATAACTTTGATAAAGTTTTTATTTGAATTTTGTGAAGTTCAAATAACATCTTAGATGTATTTAAATTCTTCTATTACTTTTCCGTAACTGTTTTCTTTACAACAGGTTTGCAAAAAAGAAAGGAAATTCAAGGGTTTCTTTATGACCCATGGCTAAATAATGCATTTAACCTAGACATAGTAAGATTTTGAAATCTATATGTAGGTATTTTTTTGATAGGCTTGTGTTATTGGCTCGTGAATTTGCTCTGAACTTGATATTTGATGAGTAGACTTTTGGGTTTGACTTGAACTTTGAATGTTTTCAGTATTCTTTGCCTTCTTTATACATATATCATATGTATATTATATAGTCCCCCAAGTGTTTGGGCTTTGAAGTATGAAATCTCGAGTACTTGATTATTTCTTCCATGCGGTCCTTTTCTATAAAAGGAAAAATATGTGGGACTTAGAGGTACAATTTTAGATGATGATTGCTTAACCCATTTAAATTTCTATCAAAATAGTTGTAATCCTAGATCAGAAATTATGTTCTTTCCACGTGTCTTTCAAAGTGCAATTCATCGTTTAGTACGGGCTAGCCATTTGCCTATCATCTAAAATCGTTAGTAAAATTTTAATAATTCAAAAATAAAAATAGTTATTGAGGATAGCTGCCCGTAGGTATTTCTTTTCCTTAGAAATAGTATCTCTTTAGATGAACATCATTCCAATTTGAAGGTAGAATCTTGCCATCCAATGTTTCAAGCTCTTATGCTCCTTTTCTTGCGATACCATGAATCTTATAAGGTCCTTCCCAAGTTGAACTTAACTTTCCTTCATTAATTGCCCTCGTGGATTGAAAAATTTTCTTGAGTACGAAGTCCCCAATCGTGAAATATCTAAGTTGAGCTTTCCGGTTGTAGTATCGCTCTATAACTTGTTTGTATGTTGTCACCCTTATTAATGCAATATCCCTCTTTTATTCAAGTAAATCCAGGTTTATCCGCATCTCTTCTTCGTTTGATAAATTTGTAGCTTGAGTATATCTCGTACTTGATTCTCCTATCTCGACTGGAATTAAGGCTTTAGCCCCGTGTACAAGTGAGAATGATGTTTTTCCTATACTTGTTTTTCCTTACGGATACCCATTGAGAGTTGTAAGAGCTCCTTGCCAATGTTGTATTTCTTCCCCTCTCGTGTGTATATGAACTGTTACTTCTCTGCACACGTTGTTCACGTTTACTACACCCCTCCCACTCCCCGGAATCAAACTTTATTCCTTTCTCTCCATATGGTATAAACCATCATGCCAAAAACACATGTAATAATTTTCCAGTGTCCACTCTTTTTTGTGGCATTATGACTTATCTATTCCACCTCACTTTGCCAATCTTGAATAGCTCTACAATGTCCCATCCATTTCAATAGCCCCGACCACATTTCATTTGTCACAGAACATACAAAAAATAGATGATCGAAGGTTTCATCAGCTAGCTTACAAAGTATACACTGTTGAGGTATTTGAACACCAAACTTCAGCAGTCTATCCACTGTAGCTAGTCTTCTTTGTAATGATAACCATAGTATGAACTTAAATCTGGAATGCATTTTTGGTTGCAACACAATGCCTTTCCAGGGAACCTTTGGGAGTTGAGGAAATTGCAGTCGATACAACATTCTAATGCTGAAGGAATTGCCTTTTTGTAGCTGATCCAACCTACTCATAAGATCACCTTGGATACCTTGAACATACCCAATGAATTTCCTTGACTCCAAGATTTTCCTGACCACCCAAGCTACATTATTGGGTATTGGCATATGCTCTAACATGTGATATTTTATATAGAATGTATGGATCCACTTGATCCATAAGCAATCTTTCCTTTTTATCACTGCCCATAGGTGCTTTGCTACAGCAGCTCTGTTCCAAAACACCAAATTCATCACATTTAAACCACCTACTTCTTGTGGTAAGAAAATTTGTCCTAAGAGACCAAGGCCTTTTTTGACAGTGTTGATGAACCTGTCCATACAAATGACCTACAGATAGCTTCTGCGATCTTCATCACCTTCTTTGGTAGTAGAAAAGTCTGTGCCTAGTATGACTGTATTCCAAATAGCATTGACTTGATCAGTTTCACTTGCCCTGCATAAGATAAGAGTCCTGCTGTCTAGCAATTGATCCTCTTTGTGATCTTCTCTACTAGATTCCAGCATTGTATAACTAAATGTTTCTTTGATGCCAAAGGGATCCCAAATATATAAATTGTAGTGTTCCTTTAGGGAACCCCAAATCTTGTAATATATCCTGTTTCTGGTTTGTTGAAACACCTGCTAAGTAGGCTGCACTTTTCTCTGCATTTGCTTGAAGACCTAAGGCTTCAGTGAACTTTTGGAAAGTCTTCCTTAGCAATCTAATGGATTGCAAGTCAGCCCTGAAAAACATGAGTAGGTCGTCAGCAAAACAAATATGCACCACTCCAAGCTTTTGGCATCAGGGATGAAACTTAAACTTTTTATTTCAGATGTGCAAAAGCCTCCCTGTCTTATCCCCCTTCTTCCTTTAAAAGGCCTAGTCAAGCCACCGTTTATATTTAGAGAATAGGTTACTGAAGAGATGCATTCCATAATTCAACTTGTGAACTTATAAGGAAAGTCCATGTGTAACAGAACCCTTTCCAGGAATGTCCATTCTAGTGTGTCATAAGCTTTCCTCAAATCAACTTTTAAAATACACCTCAGAGAGATACCTTTCCTATTGTAACCTTTGAATAACTCATGTGTGAAGAGAATATTATCTGTGATACATCTGCCTTCAATAAAAGCTTATTGTGACTCCCCTACCAGTCCTCCAATTACTCTCATTATTCTTGTTGTGATAACCTTAGTAATAATCTTGTATAAGGTTGTACATCACGATATTGGTCAGTAATCCTTAACATGACTAGGATTCTGCACCCTAGGAACTAATGTCACAGCAATACTACTAATTCCTTTATGCATCTTCCCAGTTACAAAAAACTGTTTGACAGCATCACAAATCTCAGCTCCCACTTCCTTCCAGTGTTTAGTAAAGAACTCAATTGGAAATTTATCCGCTCTAGGAGACTTTTCATGAGGCATATCTTTTATTGCGTTTCGGATCTCCATCAATGTAACCTCTTGGATTAACTCCTCTTTCTGCTATAGAGTAAGGCATGGACCTTATTGTATAACTTATGTATTTGGAAATCTATGAACACTACCCCTCTCCCCCGTGAGCTCAGTAAAAAAAAATAGATGAACTCATTCTCTACTTGTATAGGATCAGTTACCTTTGTTCCATCATCTTTATAGATTGACATAATTGCATTCTTACTTGTCCTCATCTTCCATTGAGCATGAAAGTACATAGAGTTTGAGTCACCACATGTAATCCAATTTTCTCTAGACTTTTGCTTGATTACATGTTCCTCTATAGTGCTACATCTACCAAAGCCCTAATTTATTGTTCAATCAAATCTAGATCCAAGTGATGGACCATAAGTTGAGCCTGTATAATTTCAAGCTTGTACCTAGCATGGTTTAGTTGTTGCTTGTAGGAAGCCATATAAGCATTCAAGCCTTTGAGGTATCTCTTCAGCATCTTTAACCTTAGCCAAATGTTTTGCATTGGGTATGCCTTTATATTTTGCTTCCATATTCTATCAACAATCCCTTTAAACTCAACATGCTCCATAACCGAATTATATAATTTGAATGGCTTTGGATGTAAATTCCTCTGCTGAGGCCCTTGACTGCACTGGATTAAGATAGGAGAATGGTCAGATACCTTCGGATCAAGAACTCTGCTTCAATATGGCCATATTGTTGTAGCCATTCGAAGTTCCCAAATGCCCAATCAATCCTACTACATACTCTTTTATCAGGTTGTTGTTTGTTATACCAAGTATAGTACCACCCCAAGCTTTTTAATTGGGTAAGTTGCAGAGTATGCAGCATATCCTGCAGTCCTTGTGTCTCACCTTGTATAACTGGAGTTCCAATTCTGCCATTCGTGTACAATATATTTTTAAAATGTCCACATAATAGCCAACAATCTTGGATTGTACCCCCTAGTTGAACAAGTTTCCTCCATAGTTGACTCCTCTGGTTACTATCATTACTTGCATATATCATGGTTATCATAACTTTAAAGTTAGAACTTGGCTTATGTATTTCATAATGAGTAAATTGATACTCAATTAGCATAATCTAGACATTCATATTTTCTTTCCATAATAACCAAATTCTACCATTTGGATGTGTATTATAGTTGCAGCATACATTCCAATCCCTTGTCACTTGATTAATGATTCTAGCAGATTTCCTCTTCCTGACTCTTATCTCCAAACACCCCATTACATCCACATTATTCTTCTTTAGAAAGAGCCTGAGATCCTTATGTTTGTGGGGCTTATTTAGCCCCCTTACATTCCAGGTACATACGTTCATGTCTGGGAGAAGGTGGATGGGCCGGCCAGCATCCCCTGAAGTGTTTCTATTTCATTCATCTGTAGGACATCAAATCTATTGGCAGAAGTAATGGCTATAACAATTTCTTGGTGTACGACTTTGCCTTTGCTAATTGCACTGGCATTTTTATCCTTCTAACTTGCCCTTTAATAAAATTCATATTCATATATTATTAAAAAGAGAAGAAAATGCCTCTCCTTAAGGCAAGTGGCAACCCAGGAAAAAATCACATGGAATAAGAACTTAACAATTAATTATTTACTTAATAATTAGTTAATGGTTATTATTTTTCAATATATATATATATACGTATATAATATTGAAAAGTAGTTTCAAGTTAGAGTTTTTAAATTCTTTTAAAATAAAAAATGGCCAATTCAAAATTTCTTTATTTTTTAAAAATAATTCTTTTAAAAAAATAAAAAAGTTTATTTATTCAAAAAATACTATATAGAATAATAGAATAAAATATAAAATATAAAAATATATATCATCTATTATATTTTAAAAATAAAGTAGCATTTACATCTAGGAGAATAAAAAGCCCTCTCCTTAAACCATGTGGTAACCTAGAAAAAAATCACATGACATAAGTAGTTAATAGTTAGTCATTGGTTATTGTTTTTGAATATAAAAAAACTAATTAAAAAATTTTAAAAAAAAACTTTCCATTCAATTTGGAGAGGAGTTTCAAGCTGGAGTTTTTAAATTATTTTCAAATAAAAGCTGCCAATTCAAAATTTCTTTTTTTTTTAAATAATTTATTTTTATATTTTTAAAATAAAACATGTATTTATTCAGAAAATATTATTAAAAATAATAGAATAAAATAAAAATATAAAAATATATTTCTTCTATTATATAAACAGAAAGTAGCATTGCAATTATATTAAATATTTTCTATAGAAGACCTAACTCTAAAAAATATTATATATATATATCTTCTAATATATAAAAAAGTTTCACCTAAATCAATTATAATAATATTAGATAATATGCTAAAGAAAATTGCAAACAAAAAGACACTCGATGCCTATTTAAGTCCCTTTAAATCACTAGAGATTATACTCATTAAAATTCAGATAGTATTATTGACAACAACATAATATAATTAAAATAAAAAATATTTCAAGATTAATAAAATATATATATTCTCTTATATTACAAAAAGAAAGCGAGTAGACAAAAATATTAAACAAAGTAATTTGCTAATAAAATTTTCTATTGCCAATTTAAAACTACTAAGGTCATTTCCAATCTTGCCCCCATTTTTTGTCCCAAAAAATGGGGAAATCCCAATTTTGGGGATAACTTACTCTAACCGTTCCCTCATTTTTTCTCCCAAACCTTTTTATATTCTTCCCTCTCTTCTATATTATGTTATTCTCTTTCATTTTAATTTTATTTTTTAATTTTTATTAAACAAATGTCATCTTTTATTTTATTAATTTGTAATTTTCACAATTAAAAAAATCCATAAAATTTTAAATAATATAATTTTGTAAGCAATTATTATAGATTAACTAATAATTCGAATAAAAATGAAATTATTACGATACACGATTAATTAAATACATATAATTTTACATAAAAATAATAAATGCACGAAAATTAATTTATCAAAATTATACAACAAAGTTAAGATATAATATTAATATTATAAAAATATTACATAAACATCATTAAATGTATAGATAAAATAAAAGATTAAATAATAAAATAATGGTGAATAGTAATGGTGGAGATGAATAGTGTACCCCATATTTGAGGAAACACTATTCATTCCCATTTTGGGGATAAAAATATGGGAGGATTGAAGGATAATTTCCCTCAAAATTGCCCCCATTATGGGAGATGAGGTTGTTGGAGATGCCCTAAGCATTGGATAATCGAATAAAGAAAAATCTAGAACGAAAAAATTATTCAATGGCTATATAAGTCTCTTTAGTTTTAGAGAGATGTTATTATTGGGTATATCATATTGACTAATAAGATGAAAATTAAAATTTATTAAAGCAATATGATCTAATATGTTCAAACAAGTCCGATCACAATTTAGTTTAATTAATATTAATTGCATATTGCATGGATATAAATATTAATTTAAATAATAATTAAAATAAAAATTATATTTAAAGTAATAATACAATACAATAGTTAACAAGCATCCAAACAAGGTGTAGCGTCTAAGATTAAAATTGGACCTTTCCATACAATAACTTGCGAGGGAAAAAAATTAGCCCTCTCACAGATACTAATAATGTTTCCTATTTGGAAGCAAAGAATAGGTCCGAGAGCGTTTCGATCTCGCTAACATCCACGGGAAACTCATCAATTTCATCGCGCCACGGATTCATCTCATTGCGATCAATCGATCGGGTCGCCCTCC
The DNA here is from genome assembly GCA_032618575.1 of Nicotiana noctiflora. Taxonomy (NCBI): domain Eukaryota; kingdom Viridiplantae; phylum Streptophyta; class Magnoliopsida; order Solanales; family Solanaceae; genus Nicotiana; species Nicotiana noctiflora. The sequence continues at coordinate 75,987 of JASVEL010004218.1, forward strand.
AAATCACACTGCTACACTTGAAACCCGACCCGAATGCAATCTGCCACAATGCGTCTCCCTTTTTCACCCTACCTTTCGCCTCCGCATAAGCCACTTCGTACCAGATCGAACTGCTGGAATTGTTACCAAACCTGTACAATGTCATTCTAGAAGCTTCCATTTGTTCATCGCTAAATCCCAATTTCTTCTGCAAATCATCCAGTACAGGTTTTCCGCCGACGTGTGGGAAGAAGTGATTAATGGATTTGGAGAAATCAGGATTGTAAGGCTCCACATTATTTCCCGTGCGGATGCGTCGCACTGTAATGTTCATCAAGTACCGGAATTTTTCAGATAGAGGAAGGACTAGGGGAGCTACAGTGGATATGTTTGATCGAATGGTTTTTATAGCTGCGTATAAAAGATCCTTGTTAATTGTGATTCCTCGATATCCTTCCTTATCTTCTTCCATGAAAATGCAGTTGTAGGATCGATCATTGTCTGCGGTTTGAGAACGGACGGTGTGGATGAGCTCATACTTGGAGGTGGTTTGATCAGACGGTTTGTTGGAAAGGAGGAGAGCGACCCCACCGACACGGAATATGCAATTGCTTAGCAATTTTGACCGATCATTGCCCTCGTATACGCTTCCTGTAGTGCTGTCGGTGGTGACTACTAATGCACAAGAATTATCATGCACCTGCGATATATTATGATGAGTTTAACTTTCATGTACAAATTAATTACATGCTCCCTCCGATTTAAAATAAGTAATTTTAGCTATTTTTACACATATTATAAAATCTACCTTTTAATATATAATTAGTATTGAAATTGCTCATATTAACCTTTACTATCACTTCACATAAATACTCCAATACTATTTACTCAAGAACAATAAAGAAAAAAAATAATTAATTCATTATTAAAATCTGAAAAAATCACTTATTTTACACCACAATAAAAAGTCCAAAAATAGTACGTAACTTAAAAAATAATTGTACATAATTATTCATGATTAGTTTACATAAGTTAAATCTATTATAAATTGATAAACGATGCTATAGCGTATCAAAAATTTTAAAAACATGAACGCTGAAAGCCCGAGTTTCCGAGAGGGTTATGTTTTTATCTAGGAAGTTGAAAGTCAAAACAAAGACTACAGAAAGAGAAGGGAAAAGAACAAACGAGTTTTTAATTAGAAGAAGCTGACGTGGGTATAGAGATTTAACCCTATTTATCGATTAAAATATAGTAATTTAAAAGAAAAAGAGTACGGGGGGATCGAGCCCTTGACTAAAAGTTATAAGATGCACCTTCTATATCAATGCACTAAAATGCTCACTTGAGCATGAGCTTACCGGAGGCGGGCAGGGGCACAAGGGTGTTCATCCGAACACCCTTTGCCGATAATTAAATGATATATGTAAGTTAAAATTTATTTTTTATCTCTATATATTAAATTTTGAACACACTTGACACAAGACAAACGTTTGGCTTAGTGGTCAAGAGTGTTCAAACTGTGCAGAAGATCGCAGATTTGATTTGTGAGCTGCAATCCAAATTTTTTTGAACACCCTTGATATATATCCTGCCTCCGTCATTGAAGCATACCTGTGTTAATTTAAGTATTTGAGCTGAAAATTATTAATGCTACACATAATTTAGGGAGTGGAGGATGGGTACATGTACATCTACCCTGACAGTGACTTCCCTGAGAGTTCGCAATTTTATTCTGACTAATGCACTTTTAATATCAATTGAAGGTCTAAGAATTTAATTCGACTCTTCTGATTTGAAAGTTTTTATTTTCTTAAAGTGAATTTGTAATAATTCATATTTCCTTGTTTCCAATTCACGTGCAATGTTCGACTAGGCACAATATTCAAAAAACAAATGAAATTTTTGGAACTTTTGATTTAAAATAAGTTTTAGATATCTGTATGGTTATAATCTCATTAAGGATCGGGCCGGACCGGGTCATGAGAATCTCTATTTCAATTTATGAGAATCTGTTTGACTGTGCAATGAGTTTAAAAAAATGAATTTTTTTGAAATTTGTGGTCCTAAACAACTCAAAAGGGGTTCCACAAAATTTGTTTGGTTATAAAAGCTTTTCATCAAGGATAAAATTGAGAATTTATGCTAAATTGTTTTCAAATTTTGAAAAGGTTCACTCCTTACGAAACGGACAAAATAAATAATAAGTTCACATTAATTGAAACAGATTACATTAAAAAACGAGAGAGAGATGATGTGTTTTGTCAAAGTCAAGGATAAAATAGGCTAAAAATAGGATAGAGTAGAGTGTTTTTGTGAAATTATAAACAAGGTACTCCCTCCGGTCCAAAATAAGTGATGTTTTGGCCATTTTTTTGTGGTCCAAAATAAGTGATGTTTTCGGATTTCAATAATGACTTTATGATGTTTTTCCTATATTGTCCTTGGAGTAAATAGTATTGGAATATGTGTTAGGAGAGTTTATGTGAGATAGTAAGGCTAAAATGGTCAATTCTATTGCTAATAAATACTAAAAGGTGATTTTCTTAATATGTGTGCAAACACCCAAAACATCACTTATTTTAGACCGGAGGAAGTACAAAACTAGGTACTGACCTATTATGGAGACTTCTCCTCTTCTAATCATTAGTTTGTGGGGTTGGAATTATTGAGGAATAAAATGTATGCCTCCGTCAATAGGTGGCATTTTCTTGATTTTGAGAATCAAACAGATCTATTTTTATCGCAATTTTTTTTTAAAAAAAGAAGAAGAAGTAATAGTAATACTCCTATAATTTATAACCTGTTAAGCCAAGTTTCTTTAAGATGAAAAAGGTATTTTTCTTCTAAAATTAAAGTGTTTGGCAAAGATTTTAGAAGAAAAAAAAGTGTTTATGAGTAAAGCAAAAGTAGATTTGGAGAAATAGAAAAAAATAACTTTTCCAGAAGCACTTTTGAAAAAATATATTTAAAAACACTTATTAAAGTTTGGTCAAACACTAATTACTGCTTAAAAATATTTTTTAAATTAATTAGCCAAACATAAATTATTTCTCGTGAAAAATACTTTTGAAAAAAAAAATTCTCAAAATAAACTGATTTTTCGAACTTGGCCGAACTGGCTATTAATTAGTAATAGCAAAATTATCACTTTATTTTCCAACTTACTCCCTCCGGTCCAAAATAAGTATTATTTTTTGGAGGTTTTCACACATATTAAGAAAGTTACCTTTTAACATTAATTAGCAATATAATTGACCATTTTAACCTTACTATCTCACATAAACACTCCTAACACATATTCCAACACTATTTACTCCAAGGACAATGTAGGAAAAATATCATTAAGTCATTCTTGAAATCTGGAAAAATTACTTATTTTGGACCATAAAAAAAATTTTAAAAATCACTTATTTTGGACTGGTGGGAGTAACATATATCCAAAAAAGAATCACCACTTGCAAGAGCAAAAAAATCTATAAGATGAAGAAGGGTAAGATGGATGTAGTTAAGAGCAGAACCTTGAACAGATTTTGGACAAGTCCTAAGGCGACAAGGCCAGCGCTGCACCCCATTCCAGTAATATTATAGCTGCGGATATCATCTCTGAGCTTGTAACGATTCACTACTACACTGGACAATGATGGCATAATATTGAAGACACCAGAGACACAAACCAATATACCTATTTCCTCACATTTGACTCTAGTTTTCAGAAGAAGCTCATCTATGGTTCCGAAAATCGCCATCTCCACTTCTTCATGAACAGCTTCCTTGCTGTTATCCGGAGGCTCCATTAACAATCCTTTAGAACCGTACGTTTTATCTCCTAATCCAGATCTTTGTAAGATCCTGTCCATGAACTCCACTGAATCTTTGTTAAACTTACAACTTCTTCTGCTTTTATCAAGAAATGTTTGTTTGCATACTTGCTGACTTTCGGGGGGTTTGTGACATGCAAAATCTACCAGGAAAACTCTTGGCCTGGTTTTTTTGCAGTAAACGTACCAAAATAATACTAGTAATAGTATTAAAGTTGTCATTGAAATGTGAATAAGATCAGGGTATAGCTGATCTTTCATTATAATCAATTCCATGACATGGACTATTGAAAGTATGGTACCAAATCTGGTGAGTATATCAGTATTATTTAAGCTTTAGCTTCTTGATGAGTATCTCCACCTTTCTTTCCCTTCTCTTTATAGTACTACACTACGTAATATTTAAGTCTAAATATGAAAAAATGGGAACTGTACGGTATGGGCCAAGAAATGTCGATCGCCTCTAAATGAGGAGGGACTGTCGCTTAAGGAAGGTAGTGCTAATATAGGTACTTATGCCAATGCCCGACCCAATGTAAGTGTACATCAATAATTAGTCTTATAAAGACATGAGACGAAAATGTTTGCAAAAATTGCAATTACTTCATGATAAAAGTCCCCGTACATATAGTCTTCAATTGCTAGCAGTAGGTTTAAATTGAATTCAAAAGAAAATTACTACTTAATTGCCTTGACATTGCCTTATGCTAATTGCTAAGTATAAATATAAATTTCAGTATTACTGTTTAGTGCCTCTAACTCTTTAGAAGTGTAAGTTTTAGCCGAGTTAGAGTTGAGTGAGTAAAACAAAAAACATACAACCATGTCTTATATATACAGTACTACATGAATATTGTTGAATCATTTTCTCAATATGTAACATTTCAACATTAGATTTGCATAATTCATAGTTAATATACTTTCAAGAGTATGATAGAAAAGTCTCGATGGTTGCTCGCGACAATGAAGGGCATTAGATGGATTTCAAGGCAAGATCTTTATATCTGCCTTAAACATTGTATGGGACCAAATAGGATTTAACTATTAGGGACCGAGTACGATTCTCCCCACGCCCATGTAATAGCGAGGGTACGGCCCTCCCTCACGTTTTTTACAGGAAGGGTGTAGCGTCGATGTGTATATTAAGACGTCCCCTCTTCAAGGGCGTCAGCGACTCCTCGACGAATTGTAATTTTAGTAAGAAAGTCTCACCTCTATATAAAGGTGGGTTTTCTTTATTGTAAGGATAAGGTGTTATTTTCTAATAATATAACTTCTATCATTCTATCTCTGTTATCCTCTCAATAGTGATCGTTGATTATCTTCATAACTTCTTCATTCTTGCCAATATTTCCAATATTGTAACGATATTGATTCTACTTTGGGCTTATTATATTCGATTATGATTTACCCTTTCTATATTTTCGATTGTCTATAGCTCATAAAGTAACCGATAACTTTTGAGTTGAACAATTTGCCGTCGTCTGTGGGGATTTCGAGAATCAAACCAATAGTATCCACCCAAAGATCAACCAACCACCTCATCCATATCACACAAAAATCTCAGAAATAGCCGAAAACAACACCAGATCCAAAGCCATAATGGGGGTCACAACCAATCTTCTAAGATCCCTTAATGAGGTTGGCGACGACACCGTCACCAACACAACCCCCGGCACCGCACCGGAAATAGAAACGTCATCTTTTCCCTCTGGGAATCTAGCGACCTTGCTGGGTAATGAGGCTTCCACATCTGCTGCAGAAGAAGCACCCTCGGCAGTCAGGAAATTGCTGGAGGAATGGTTAACAAGCACCCTGAGTGACTTGGTCGAAAAATCACCGCAGGGCAACGTCTAAACAATACCAACGATGAACATCGCCACTACTACAGACGAACAAAAAGAGACGTGAGCAAACAACCAATACGCCGAAACACAGACCCATGACGATACGCTGACCTCCATCCTGAGGAAGATGGAATAAATGGAGAGCGAAAACAAGGCTCTCCGCGACCAAATGAAAGAGCACCAGGAAAGGGTCGACAAAATCCCCGAAGACCCTAAATTATTGCCAAAATGCGACGTGGGAAGGTTCGTGGAACAACCATACTCTGAAGAAGTTTCCCCTAACCCATCCCAAAAACTTTCAAGATGCCCCCTTACTTAAGGGTATACGATGGAACCACCGATCCCGAAGACCATCTCATTCATTACGTCACCGCTGTAAAAGGTAACGACCTATCAAAAGAATAGGTACCATCAGTGCTACTAAAGAAGTTCGGATGCTGACCGGAGGGGCCCTAACATGGTACTCCCAACTACCTGCCAAAGCAATATCAACCTTCGAAGAAATGGCGGATAAGTTTGTCATCGCGCATGCTGGAACGAAGAAGGCAGATGCAATGGTGAATGACATCTTCGTCGTCAGACAAGCCACCGGCGAAGGCCTCAGGGACTTCCTCGCCAGATTTAACAGGGTGAGAATGATCCTACCAAACGTGTCGGAAGGAATGGCAGTCGTTGTCTTCCAGAATGGACTCAGTAGGGACTGCTCCATAGCGACAAAGAAGCTGCTGAAACGCCTTATAAAGTATCCCCCACGACATGGGATGATATCCACAACACTTACTGCGCCGAAGTGCGAGCGGAATGCTCAAACCAACATCAAAATACCAATGTCGCATTGGATTCAAACTTAAGAACTCCAAAATCTTCTAAATTATGCTTTTGATCAGAAACTCAACTAAACCATATCCGAATGACCTGAAATTTTACACACACGGCTTATATGGCACAACGGAAGTACTGTAACTCTTGGAATTCTATTTCGACCCTCGGATCAAATTCTCACTATCGAACCAAAAACTTCAAATATTTTACTTTCGGGATTTCAAGCCTAAATTAGATACGGACCTCCAAACCACAATCCGAACACGCTCCAAAATCCAAAATCACCCAATGGAGCTAACAGAACCATTGGATTTCCATTCCGGGACCCTCTTCACACGGTTTTAACTACAACCAACTTTCCAACACTTAAGGCTCTCATTTAGGGACTAAGTATCTCAAAACTCTTCGAAACTCAGAACCTAACATCCCGGCTAATCAAAATTGCAGAAATAAGCTCGGGAAAAATAGTTAATAGGGGATCGGGGCATTAATTCTTAAGACGACCGGCCAGGTCGTCACATCTATATTTTAGAAATTTATCCTATTAAAAAGATATCATGTGAAAATATTCAAAAATTATATCTTAGAAATATAGAAACTTTGTTTTATAGAAATATTGTGTGCATTTTATTAAAAATTGTTATTAGTAATCTTAAAGATTTTATAAGGTTGTTATTAATGGGTAATTTTCCAAGGAGTGTTCAACTATAAATATGGATGCCGATGTTATAGGTAAAAAACTGTCATAGAGAGGTAAAATACAACTTAAAATCGGTTCACATAAATTTTTTATTTTTATAGTGAATTGTTGTTATATAAGGTTGTTTAATTTTCATAAACTCTAGTTTAGAGACTAGTAACTATAATTTACCTAATTGTCATTCGTAGTTGTTGTTCAATTGTTACTAACTTGTATCACTATTATTCAAACGTGCAATGAATACAACGTGTGTCATGTATTTGTTCATGCAACAAATACAACATGTATCAACTGTATTTATTAGTGCAACGAATACATTATGTATCAACTGTAACCGTACAATAGTATATACAAATGATACAACTTGTATCAACTGTATACATGGGTATATACAAAGGATACAACTTGAATCGACTGTATACATGGGTATATACAAAGGATACAACTTGAATCGACTTTATTTGTTTGCACAACGAATAGAACTAAGGCGAAATATAGAAATGCAGAAAAGTAAAATGTTCTTGTTAAGATTCGAACTCGAGACTTTTGCCAGTTAAGCAAGCACTCTAATCAACTCAGCTATGATAGCTTGTTGCTCTCTTATTTCAGTTCAAAATAATTAATCTTTTGTTTCATGCATTTACTATAAAATTCAAATATAACTACGAATAATAAAATTGCTTAAAGTATGGCTAAGAATGAAAAATATAATATGAAGATGTGTCGTGTAATTTATTAGAGTAATTTTATTTTTACAACCAATATGGATATATTTACTCTTGGGCTTGGTCCAGAGCACATAAGAGCTACCCCGCTAGTGTCCAAGATTCATTTGGACTATTAAGATTTGACATACTATAAAACTTTTGAGAGGGAAAAAGAATAACTCGCTAGCTTGCTTGAATAGTTGTTATCTATTGTATTCTATTTTTCTGGTACTTTAAATAAAATATTTATTTTGATTGTTACTTAAATGTTATTATATCATATTATTAAATTTGTTATTATGTAACAACGAAAATGACACTTTATGTAACAATAGATTAGGTGTGATCGTGCCGTTACCTTATTTTTGTCTTCTCATTTTGCCTTTCTTTATTATTAAATAATTTTATTATATCTTTTACTCGATATATTTTATATATAAGAATAATAATATTCTTTATATTGATATAGTGCAGATTGAAACGATACAATACAATACAATATAATACGACACATAACAACCATCCAAACAACTTGTTAGAGATTAAGATGTATTTTTCCTACTTGGAAGCAACGAATAGGTCTGAGAGTGCTCTGATCTCGCTAACATCTATGGGGAACTCATCAATTTCATCACGCCATGGATTCAACTCATCACGATCAACGAATTGGGTCGCCCGCCAAATCACACTACTACATTTGAAACCCGACCCCAATGCAATCTGCCACAACATGACTCCCTTTTTCATCGTACCTTTCGCCTCCACACAAGCCACTTCATACCAGATCGAACTGTTGGAAGTATTACCAAATCTGTATAACGTCGTTCTAGAAGCTTCCATTTGTATCAATTGTAACCAAAGAGAAATACGATAGTGTATACAAATGATACAACTTATATCAACTGTATACATGGGTATATACAAAGGATACAATTTGAATCGACTTTATTTGTTCGCATGACGGATAAAAGCAAAGCGAAATACAAAAAGGCAGAAAATTAAAATGTTCTTGTTGAGATTCGAACTCAAGACTTTTGCTAGCTAAGCAAGCACCCTAATTAACTAATGGGATCTGGTGCGTTAGTGCTGGTATGATTGCATCCGATATTCATTGCACTCTAAATTTCCTTATTACCTTTCCTCCTTCCGCTTTAGGTACCAAAGTGTAAAACCTTAAAATGACGTACATTTATGACCATTTATCCATTTTACGCAATTCTTCTTTTGATCTTATGTATTTTTTGCGGGCAAAAGTGTTGACCAATAACAACAACCCCGCTCGACAATAAAATCACAATTAGAGGGCCCGACATGCCTATCACACTTGGCCACATGGAACAACGACACTGCAACTAGACGTCTTATGAATGCTACTTTCGAGGCCAAGGCATAGTGACATGTCAAGTGCAATGGTGTTTAGCCCGCAAGGGCTTGTTACTCTATTATTTCAGTTCAAAATAAATAATCTCTTGCTTCGTGCATTTGCTCTAAAATTTAAATATAACTACGAATGAAAAACTTGCAAAGTAAGGCTAAGAATGATAAACATAATATGAATGTTTGATGTGTTACGTAATTTATTAGAGTAATTTTATTTTAACAACCAATATGGATATATTTACTCTTGGGCTTGTCCCAGAGCACATAAGAGCTGCCCCACTAGTGTCCAAGATTCATTTGGACTATTAAGATTTGACATGCTATAAAAAATTTGAGAGAGAAAAAGAATAACTCGCTAGCTTGTTTGAATAGTTGTTATCTATTGTATTCTATTGTATGTTACTTAAATAAAATATTTATTTTTATTATTATTTAAATTTTATTATATCGTATTGTTAAATATATTAGTATAGTACCCGCGCGATGCGCGGATTCATTTTAAGAAAAGAAGAGTTTAAAGAGATAATAAAACTATGTTTATTGCAATTAGAATAAGCGATCGAATACAGAAAGAGTTATTCTAAAATTAATAGATGAATTTTGTTGAGAGTAATATAGGTTGGTACATAAGAATGAATTGCATTATATTAGCATTTGAAGAAAGGTCGGAAACCATGTGAAGCTACTTAAGATGTATGGTAATCTCCAATAAATATATGTAGATGTTGTAGTAATCCTTTTCCATTCTATCAAAAGTTACACTCTTGTAATGAACACAAATAGTTGTTGCAGTTAATATCCTTTCATGGGAAAAAAAAACTATAAAATTAAAGATTTCAGAATGGATATATTTACTCTTGGGCTTGTCCGAGAGCACATAAGAGCTACCCCACTAGTGTCCAAGATTCATTTGGACTATTAAGATTTGACATGCTATAAAAAATTTGAGAGAGAAAAAGAATAACTCGCTAGCTTGTTTGAATAGTTATTATCTATTATATTCTATTGTATGTTACTTTAAATAAAATATTTATTTTTATTATTATTTAAATTTTATTATATCGTATTGTTAAATATATTATTATATAATCACAAAAGTAGCACTTTATGTAACAATAGATTAGATGTGATCGAGTCGTTATCTTATTTTTGTCCTCTCATTTTGCCTTTCTTTATTATTAAATAATCTTATTTTATCTTTTACTCTACCTCATTATATATAAGAATATAATAATATTCTTTATATTGATATTGTGCATATCCAAACGATACAATACAATATAATCTAATACGACAATAGTACATAACAACCATCCAAATAAGTTGTTAGAGATTAACATGTATTTTCCCACGTGGAAGTAATGAATAGGTCTGAGAGTGCTCCAATCTCGCTAACATCTACGGGGAACTCATCAATTTCATCGCGCCATGGATTCATCTCATCGCGATCAACTGATCGGGTCGCCCGCCAAATCACACTGCTACATTTGAAACCCGACCCGAATGCAATCTGCCACAATGTGACTCCCTTTTTCACCCTACCTTTCGCCTCCACATAAGCCACTTCATACCAGATCGAACTGTTGGAAGTGTTACCAAATCTGTATAAGGTCATTCTAGAAGCTTCCATTTGTTCATCGCTAAATCCCAATTTCTTCTGCAAATCATCCAACACTGGTTTCCCACCGACGTGTGGGAAGAAGTGATCGATTGCTCTGGAGAAATCAGGATTATAAGGCTCCATTTTACTTCCCGTGCGAAAGCGCCGCACTATAATATCCGTCAAGTAACGGAATTGTTCAGATAGAGGAAGGACTAAGGGAGCTACAGTGGATATGTTTGATCGAATGGTTTTCATAGCTGCGTACAAGAGATCTTTGTTAATCGAGATTCCCCGATGTCCTTGTTCATCTTCTTCCATGAAAATACAGTTGTAGGAGCGGTCGTTGTTTGCTGTTTGAGATCGGACGGTGTGGACGAGCTCATACTTGCAGGTATTCTGATCGGACGGTTTGTTGGAGAGGAGAAGGGCGACCGCACCAACACGAAATACGCAATTGCTTAGCAATTTTGACCGATCATTGCCTTTGTATACGTTGTCTGTGGTGCTCTCAGTCGTTACCAATAGGGCATAGGAATTATCATGCACCTGCACAGCAGTATATCATGAGTTGATAAACGATGCTAGTATGTGTTGATTATGAGTTTTGCGTTAATTAATACGTTTGATATCTAATGAACGCCTAAGAATTTTAACTTTTCTAATTTTCAAAAAAAGTTACTCCATAAAAGATCATAACTCATTCCCAAAAGTACTGATGGGAAAACACATATTGTCACTTCAAGAGATGGTACTAATTTTTCACATTACTTATACTCTTTTGGTTGAAAAATGACGACTTTAGGAGTACGACTGTACGAGAATTAAATTATTTGTTTTTGAATGTTAGGCCAAATATCGGGTTCTCAATATTTGTATGTGAAAGAACTTCATGAACAATACTATAACTCACAATTCCATAATTGAGAATATTTACAGAATACTAATAAAAATAATGATCAAAGGATTTTGTATACCAGATAATAACAATGTTATATAATATGAGATAGATGGCATTTCCTAAATAATTGTTCATGTCAAATCAATAGATAAGATGAATTTAGGGTATCATTGTACAAAAGTTTGGTAGGGAGACCAAATATGGAAATATTAGTGAGGATATTTTAGTCGTTCTCTTTTAATACTTTCTCTGTTTCAATTTAATTAGATGGGTTAATTTAACTCGGCATGGAGTTTAAGAAGAAGAAAAAAGACTTTTGAAATGTATGATCTTAAAAGCTTAAGAGATAAAATTTTATGGGGCCGGTCATGACATATACATAATTATAAAAGCTTCTCATTAAAGGTAAAATAGGTAAAATAAAGAGTTTAAAGTAATTTTTTTTTATACGGATTAATAAGGAATTAGTTGTGACGTCGAAATAACCGAGAAAAGAAAGCATAGAACCATTATTGGTCAAGACGTCTAACATTGACGTTTCTTTTTTTCTCTATATAGATAGGTATGGAGAGTTTGTTAATCTAACATCGCACGCCTTAATTAGATATCAATCTAGTAATTTCCCTTAATTAATAGAGACGGGGCACATATATCACTTCACCAGGTTAATTACATTGTGTAGCTAGGTAAAAAACACACATATATATATATATCCTAATTTTTTTTAAAAAAAATTTGCGTCTTTATATTTTGACACCCTTCGCTAAAAATTATTCCTCCACTGCTATTAATGAACCCTAAG
>JASVEL010004219.1:0-166479 GCA_032618575.1 Nicotiana noctiflora
CAAAAACGCAGGTGACTCAATTCCAACCTTTGTTAGTGATGGTCTAATAATTAACTTGCCTTGATAACAAGAAGTGCAAGAAAATTCATCATTTAAAAGAATCTTTAAATTCTTTAATGGATGCCCATTTGAGTTTTCTATGATTCGTCTCATCATAATTGATCCAGGGTGTCCCAATCGATCATGCTAAAGTACAAAAGTATTGGAATCGGTAACCTTTTGGTTTACAATAGAATGTGCCTCAATTGCACTAATTCTTGTCCAATACGGGCCACAAGACAAAGATGGGAACTTCTCAATAGCCCTTTTCTGGCCAGAGGCATTTTTGGTAATGATGAGATATTCAAGATTATTCTCATCTATTGTCTCAATATGATATCCATTTCTCCGGATATCTTTAAAACTCAAAAAGTTCCTCTTGGACTTGGAAGAGAACATTGCATTCTTTATGATAAGTATTGTTCCCTTAGGCAGAGTTATAGTAGCTCTTCCGGAGCCTTCAATTAATTTACTACTACCAGAAATTGTAGTAACATCTGCCTTACACATACTTAAATGCGAGAAATATTTCTTCTCTTTGAGTATTGTATGTGTTGTACATGAATCAACTAAACAAATATTTTCACAATTGAAATTTGATTCAAGTTTGCTTTGAGGGATATCCATATTTGCTTCCCATAGTTTGATATACAAAAGAAATATACAAATAAATATTAGTATTTTCAGAAGGAAAAGAAACAAATTTAGTCAACTATACAGATCCAACCAAACTGAATATAGAACGGATATATCATTGAACGAGCACTGTTGTAGTCTTACTCATTCTGTAATGATTGCATCTTTTGAAACTAATTCAATTTGAACTTTGTCCTACTAACGTGATAATTTTCTCATTCTTTAGTTTTTCATAAAAGTAACAGTATTATTATAAAGTAACATGATTCTGAAAAAATGAGAAGTTACCAAGATTTGATACTTAGCATCAAAAAACATCTTTAAATTATATAGTAGCATCTAACTGGAGGGACATTTATCTATTCCATGCTTGTGCATTTTCAAGATACATGACTAAGCATATCTAAATAGTAAATACTACAAGGCGTAAAGAAACTGGAACATATTTAGGAGCAGAAACAGGATCACATAGTACTCTTTAACCAGCCAGTTATTAATCAAATTAAACTTAAACAGTAAATGATCACATCAGGTGATAACCGAAATGTAAAACATACAAAATACGGTCCCAAACATATCGTGGTGTCACGAGACCGAGCCTCTACAGAATAGCATCCTAATACAACCAAGTCTAGGCAAATAGGAAATCAACAAGATGATAAAGAAGGAGAAAACAAGCTCTGCGGACGCTGGCAGCTACCTCGTAATCTCCGCAAAAGTAGACAAGGATCAGCAGCTACAATGTCTCAACTGCTCTCGGGAACCTGTGGATCTGCACAGAAAGTGCAGGGGAGTGGGGTGAGTATATTTCAACTCAGTGAGTAACAATAATAAATAATAACTGAAGGTAAGAAATCCTGTGCTATCACTTAGCAGTTCTAAGGCAACCCTCACAGGTTCGTCATCACTATAGTAGTACTCTAACCTCAATCCACGTTTATCTCTACAAGATTCTCACTCTGATCCAACCCTCACTCGTACCTCTACGGTGTACGGCCATCTCAACATATAAAGACACATACCTCTGTCTATAATGTATAAATATTTAAGTAGATAGTAGGATATAATTAAGTATAATGCTGCGGCGTGCAACCCGCTCCAATACATATACCGCTGCGGCGCGCAGCAGCCCGCTCCATTTAACGTCGACGACGCTCACTGGGGGTGTATACATACTTCGGAGGGGCTCCCTAGGCCCAAGCACTATAATACTGCGGCGTGCAGCACGATCCACACAAATATGACTCTGCGGCGTGCAATCCGATCCAATATATATATGTATATATCTCTATACTCGCCGCGGCGTGCGGCCCGATCCCATAATATACACCGGTGCTCACCGAGAATGTGTGCGGACTCGTACTCCGAAGGGGCTCCTACAAGCCCAAGCGCAATAATACCGCGGCGTGCGGTCCGTCCCACATGTATATTACATGTATATTATCGCGGCGTGCGGTTCGATCCAACATATACACTGCCGCGGCGTGCGCCCGATCCAATATAGGTAAATGTATATAATACCTCATAATGGGTCCTCGACCCTATCCCGGTCAATATGTGTTTGGCCTCTCGGGTCCAATATATTATACCACAGGTGGGTCGTAGACCCACGTCTCGATCCGATATAGACTTGGCCGCTTCGAGCCCACTCGGCCTAGAACGAGGGAATTCCACCCTAGATAATCTCTCTCAATGTACATATCTAGTACGGGCTCATATTATGCTATACGGCTAGAGCTACGGCTGAGTGTATGTTTCCAACATGATATAAGGGTCACCTAGCTCTATAGGTTCCCTAATGCTCTACGGATCGGCACAAGGCCCCAAACATGGCTATTAGCCCAATTGTACAGTTGTAATATCAGTAACAGTCATACCATACAGTATTCTATTAACCGGGAAGGACTAAGTCCGAACCCCCAATCATAATGTCACCACGCCCGTCATAGAACGCGTGTCTCATCTCAATATAGCACTGTGAAGTGCTAGTACGGGGTTTCAAACCCTCAGTACATTGTTTACTACTACCACTCACCTCGAACCGGTAGAAGCTTCAATCCGCCTTGCGCTTGCCTCGCAAATCAATCTCCTCGGGTGCCAAATCTGCTCAAAATCATAGGGAATGCATCAATATACGCTAATTTCACGAAATTCATTCGAAATAACCCAATTTATATCAAAACCCACAAGTTGTCAAAACCCGACTTTTGGCACACTTGTCGAAAAATTACAAAAATCACATATTCGGAATCCTCATCTCGATACGAGTCTAGGCATATAACATTTACCAAAATCGGACTCCATTTGCCCACTCAAATCAGTGTTTTTCTTAAATTTAGGCCTAGGGCTCAAACCCACCTTTAATCTTCCATTTACAGAAATTTAACCCATGATTTCATGTTAAAATGATGTAATTAAGCCACAAAACTTACCTCCGACGAATCCCCGATGAATTACCAGCAATTCCCGTGAGTTTCTCTCTCTAGAACTCAAAAATGGAGGGTTCATGAATGAAACCCGTAACTCTCTATTTCTGGATTAAATTCACTGCCAGAACTTCTTCTTCTACGCGATCGCGACTCGCTTCACGCGATCGCGATGGTCAAAAACTCGGCCTCACGCGATCGCGACTTCCCTCACGCGATCGCGATGCTTATTCCTGCGATCGCGTAGCACATTTTTCCCTGGACCCATTTCTCTTCTACGCGATCGCGTAGATGGTCCTGCGATCGCGATGTGCACCCGTTTAATTCTACGCGATCGCGACCTGTTACCCTGCGATCGCGATGCCCTAGCCTCCAGCTCTACGCGATCGCATCCCCCTCCCCGCGATCGCGGAGAGCAAATGCCTGCTGCGTTTATGACAGCAATCAGCTTTCTCTTTTCTTCCAAAAATGGTCCGTTTGGACCCCCGGATTCATCCCGAGACCCCCGGGACCCCAACGAAAACCACCAACATACTCCAAAACATGATACGAACTTGTTCCAACCATAAAAACACCATACTAAACATCAAAATCTCCATTTACTCACGGATTCAAGCCTAAGTTTCTTCAAAACTTTCAAAACTAACATTCAATCCAAAACCCGATCAAACGATGTCCGAATGACCTGAAAATTTGCGGACACATCCAAAATCACATAACGAAGCTACAGAAATTGTCGGAATTCCATTCCGACCCCCGGATCAAAATATCGCCTACCATCCGATTTTCGCCAAAAATCAACTTTCGCCAATTCAAGCCTAAAACTACACCGGACCTCCGAATTCAATTCCGATTGTTCTCCTAAGTCATAAATGATCCCCCGGAACTAGTCGAATCATCAGAATCCGATTCCGAGCACTCTAACTCAATAGTCAACTCTTGGTTGACTTTTCATATTCAAGCTTTCTTCGAACATGCTATTTGTTTCATTTTCAATCCAATTTACTTCTAACTCACCCGATAGACTCTAACACTGATATAAAATCATAAAACATGCATTTACAACATAACGGGGTGGTAATTCGCGTAACGACGGGCCGGGTCATCACATTCTCCCCAACTTAAACAAACGCTCGTCCTCGAGCGGGTCAAGAAACATACCCTGAAGTCTCAAATAGCTGAGGGTATCTGCTCCGCATCTCCTGCTCAACCTCCCAAGTAGCCTCCTCTACGGGTCGACCTCTCCACTGAACCTTAACCGATGCAATCTCCTTCGACCTCAACTTCCTTACTTGGCGACCCAAAATAGCAATAGGCTCCACATTATAGGATAGATCACCATCAAGCTGAATGGTGCTGAAGTCTAATACATGGGACGGATCTCCGATGTACTTCCGGAGCATAGACACATGGAATACCGGATGAACGCTGGATAAGCTGGGTGGCAAGGCTAACTCATATGCCACCTCTCCAACTCTCCCTGAGTATCTCAAAAGGACCAATGTACCTGGGACTCAACTTCCCTTTCCTCCCGAACCTCATGACACCCTTCATGGGTGAAACCTTCAACAATACTCTATCACCAACCATGAAAGACAACTCTCGAACCCTACGGTCCGCATAACTCTTCTGGCGAGACTGTGCTGTGCGAAGCCTCTCCTGGATCAACTTTGCTCTATCCAGAGCATCCTGAACTAACTCGGTCCCTATCAATCTATCCTCACCAGGCTCAAACCATCCGACGGGAGATCTACACCGTCTGCCATACAATGCCTCGTACGGGGCCATCTGAATGCTCGACTGGTAGCTGTTGTTGTAGGCAAACTCGGCAAGTGGTAAGAATTCATCCCACGAACCACCAAAGTCAATCACACATGCTCGCAACATATCTTCCAGGATCTGAATAGTACGCTCGGACTGCCCGTCTGTCTGGGGGTGAAATGCGGTGCTCAACTCAACCCGCGTACCCATCTCTCGCTGAAATGCTCTCCAAAACTGATTGAGTGCCTCTGTCAGATATAACAGACACTGGGACCCCATGCAACCTGACAATCTCCCGAATAAAGATCACTGCCAACCGCTCCGATGAGTAAGTAGTACTAACTGGGATGAAATGTGCGGACTTAGTCAACCGATCAACAATCACCCATACAGAATCAAACTTCCTCGCTGTCCGAGGGAGCCCAGTAACAAAATCCATGGTGATCCTCTCCCATTTCCACTCGGGAATAACCATACGCTGAAGAACACCGCCCGGTCTCTGATGCTCATATTTGACCTGCTGGCAATTGAGGCACTTAGCTACATGCCTAACAATATCCATCTTCATTCTCCTCCACTAGTAGTGTTGTCTCAAGTCTTGGTACATCTTTGCGGCACCTGGGTGAATAGAGTACCGCGAACTGTGTGCCTCCTCAAGTATTAACTCCCGCAAACCATCAACATTGGGCACACATATACGGCCCTGCATCCTCAAAACACCATCACTGTCGATAGTCACATCTCTAACATCATTATGCTGCACTCTGTCCTTAAGGACAAGCAAATGTGGGTCATCATACTGTCGCTCCCCGATGCGATCATATAAGGAAGATCGAGAAACAACACAAGCCAACACCCGACTCGGTTCCGAAATATCTAATCTCACTAGCCGATTGGCTAGGGCCTGAACATCATAAGCAAATGGCCTCTCCCCAACTGGGATGAAAGCTAAGCTGCCCATGCTAACCTGCCTTCCGACTCAAAGCATCGGCCACAACATTTGCCTTCCCGGATGATACAAAATAGTGATGTCATAATCCTTAAGCAACTCCAACCACCTCCGCTGTCTCAAATTAAGGTCCTTCTGTCTGAATAAGTGCTGAAGGCTGCGATGATCCGTGAACACCTCACAGGAGACACCATACAGGTAATGCCTCCAAATCTTCAAAGCATGAACTATGGTTGCTAGCTCCAAATCATGAACATGGTAGTTCTTCTCGTGGGGCTTCAACTGACGAGAAGCATAAGCAATGACCCTACCCTCCTGCATCAACACACAACCAATGCCAACTCCCGAGGCATCACAATATATAGTATAAGAATCTGAAGTTGTCGGTAGAATCAAGACTGGTGTTGTGGTCAGTGCTGTCTTGAGCTTCTGCAAGCTCTCCTCGCACTCCTCGGACCATAAGAAAGGAACACCCTTCCGAGTCAATCTAGTCAAGGGTGAAGCAATAGAAGAGAACCCCTGAACGAATCGGCGATAATACCCTGCCAATCCCAGAAAGCTACGGATCTCAGTAACTGAGGTCGGTCTGGGCCAACTCTGCACTGCCTCGACCTTCCTCGGATCTACCTGAATACCATCACAGGACACCACGTGCCCTAAGAATGCCACGGACTCAAGCCGGAACTCACATTTGGAGAACTTGGCATACAACTTCTCCTCTCTCAATCTCTGCAACACAATAATCAAGTGCCGAGCATGCTCCTCCTGGCTACGAGAGTAGACTAGTATGTCATCAATGAATACGATCACAAATGAATCAAGATACGGCCCGAATACACTGTTCATCAGATGCATAAATGCTGCTGGGGCGTTGGTTAGCCCAAAAGACATCACAAGGAACTCATAGTGACCATATCTGGTCTGGAATGCAGTCTTCATAATGTCAGACTCTCTAATCTTCAGCTGATGGTAGCCTGAACGAAGATCAATCTTCGAGAACACCCTAGCTCCCTGGAGCTGATCAAATAAATCATCGATACGAGGAAGAGGATACTTATTCTTCACTGTTACTTTGTTTAGCGCCTATAGTCAATACACATCCTCATAGATCCGTCCTTCTTCTTAACAAACAGGACCGGTGCACCCCACGGCGACACATTCGGCCGAATGAACCCCTTATCTAGGAGTTCCTGGAGCTGCTCCTTCAATTCCTTCAACTCAGCTGGTGCCATCCGATACGGAGGAATAGAAATAGGCTGAGTGCCCGGCACCAAATCGATACCAAAATCAATATCCCTGTCCGGCGGCATGCCCGGCAGGTCTGAGGGAAACACATCAGGAAAGTCTCGCACAATGGGAACAGAATCAATACTGGGAGTCCGGGCCTCGACCTCCCGCACAAATGCTAAATAAGAGAGACATCCCTTCCCAACCATTCGTTGGGCCTCGAGGAAAGATATTACCTTGCTAGGTACATACTGAGTCATGCCTCGCCACTGGATCCGCTGAATGCCCGGCATAGCCAAGGTGACTGTCTTAGCATGACAGTCCAGAATAGCATGACATAGAGATAGCCAATCCATGCCCAATATAACATCAAAATCGATCATGCTGAGAAGCAATAGGTCAACTCGGGTCTACAGACCCCTAATAGTGACCAGATAGGACCGGTATACATGGTCCACAACAAAAGTATCCCTTACCGGGGTAGATACATGCACTCGCAGCTTAAGATACCCTCGGGTCGTGCCCAAATGAGGAGCAAAATATGTAGACACATAAGAATAAGTAGAACCAGGATCGAACAACAGTGAGGCATCTCTGTGGCAGACTGAAATAATACCTGTAATAACAACATCGGATGCAACGGCCTCAGATCGGCCCTGAAGAGCATAGCATCTAGCCTGTCCGCCTGATCGGCCTCCCCCTCGAGGGCGACCCCTAGCTGATTAACCCTCACCCCTAGCTGACGGGGCAGGTGCTGAAGTAGAAGGTCCAGATGACGAGGGCTGCCCCCTCTGCTGATAAGACCTGGAAACAAGATGGGGACACTCCCTACAGTGGTGCCCAAACTCTCCGCACTCGTAGCAACTCCCCGGTGCTGGGGGCTGAGACTGATAAGGACCCCTGGAGCTAGAGTGGCCAGCTGATGAACTAGGCCGGGATGAACCCTGAGCAGATGGGGCCTGTGAAGAACTCTGAGTTGGCATGGCGCTGAGAGATAGCTGACTCTGGTGCGAATCCTGATAACCCTGGCTAGAAGACCACCTACGGCGATCTGAGCGACCCGACTGCGAAGATCCGAAAGAGCGACCTCGGCTCTGCTGACTCTGGCCTCTGGTCTGAGTGCCACTGGAACTAGCTGAACCTCGAGGCCTCTTGGCCTCCCTCTCATCCCGCTCTCTGCGACGATCTGTCTCTATGTCGCGAGCAATATCCACAACATCCTCAAATGTACGACTCGAAACCCTCTCCCGAGTCATCAGAATACGAATGGGATAAATGAGGCCGTCCACGAAGCGCCCAATCCTCTCTCTGTCGGAATGAACCAACCACGGTGCATATCCGGACAACTCTGTAAACCTGATCTCATACTCTGACACTGACATGTCCCCCCGACGGAGACCCTCAAACTGCCTACGCATCTCCTCTCTCTGAGATCGAGGCACCCATTTCTCCAAGAACACAGTGGAGAACTCCGGCCATGATAGTGGTGCTGCCCTGCCGGCCCGCGGCGCTCATAAGCCTCCCACCAAGCGAAGGCTGGTCCCCGAAACCGAAAGGTAGTGAAAGACACCCCACCGGACTCCAATATCCCCGCCGTACGAAGCATCCGACGGCACCTATCCGAAAACCTTGGGCGTCCTCGCCCGGAGCACCAGTGAACACCGGAGGAGATAACCTAGTGAACCTCTCGAGACGACGCCGCTCATCGTCCGTCATAGCCGGGACCCCGTCTCCCCGAATCCGATCTCGCTAGCCGAACCGGAACCACGAGTCGAACCGGAGGAGCCTCTCGGTGTCCGTAAGCCCCGCACCGCCGGCTGCGGAGTGCGCATCGCGGGGGTCCGATGACCACCCCCGATCCCCGATGCGGCTGCTGCAGTAGTAACCGAAACCGCCCGTGCTAGAGCCGCGTGCGATCGCTAGTATCCGAGCCGTGGTCTCCCGTAGACCCGAATAACAACGGGCACGGCCGGTGCTCGATCCGGTGCCGCTCGGCACCTCCGCAACCGGGGTCGTGGGTCGACCGGCACCGCCTCGGCCGCCCTAACTCCGCCACGACCACGACCGCGTCCACGGCCTCTAGCAGGTGGTAGTGGTGGTCGTCCTCCACGTCCGGATGATCGAGTTCTCGCCATCTGCGAGAGAATAGAATGTCAAAGTTCAGTTCAAGTCAAAAGTAATCGCACGACAAGAATTCCAAGAATTGAAAAAAAAAAAAAAAAGGTTTAAGTACAGGCGTCCCCGTACCGATCCACGAGACTCTACTAAACCGGCTCATGACTCGCGAGACCTGTTAACCTGGGCTCCGATACCAACTTGTCACGACCCAAACCCCGGTCGTGATGGCGCCCAACACAATGCTAGGCAAGCCCGACCATATCATCTCTTAACCCAGCCAATTATTAATTAAATTAAACTTAAACAGTAATTAATCATATCAGGTGATAACCGAAACGTAAAACATACAAAATACGGTCCCAAACATATCGTGGTGTCACGAGACTGAGCCTCTATAGAATAGCATCCTAATACAACCAAGTCTAGGCAAATAGGAAATCAACAAGATGATAAAGAAGGAGAAAACAAGCTCTGCGGACGCTGGCAGCTACCTCGTAATCTCCGCAAAGTAGACAGGATCGGCAGCTACAATGTTTCAACTGCTCTCGGGCACCTGTGGATCTGCACAGAAAGTGCAGGGGAGTGGGGTGAGTATATTTCAACTTAGTGAGTAACAATAATAAATAATAACTGAAGGTAAGAAATCCTGTGCTATCACTTAGCAGTTCTAAGGCAACCCTCACAGGTTCGTCATCACTATAGTAGTACTCTAACCTCAATCCACGTTTATCTCTACAAGATTCTCACTCTGATCCAACCCTCACTCGTACCTCTACGGTGTACGGCCATCTCAACATATAAAGACACATACCTCTGTCTATAATGTATAAATATTTAAGTAGATAGTAGGATATAATTAAGTATAATGCTGCGGCGTGCAGCCCGCTCCAATACATATACCGCTGCGGCGCGCAGCCCGCTCCATTTAACGTCGACGGCGCTCACCGGGGGTGTATACAGACTTTGGAGGGGCTCCCTAGGCCCAAACACTATAATACTGCGGCGTGCAGCACGATCCACACAAATATGACTGCGGCGTGCAATCCGATCCAATATATATATGTATATATCTCTATACTGCTGCTGCGCGTGCAGCCCGATCCCATAATATACACCAGCGCTCACTGAGAATGTGTGCGGACTCGGACTCCGAAGGGGCTCCTACGACCCCAGCGCAATAATACCGCGGCGTGCGTCCGTCCCACATGTATATTACATGTATATTACGCGGCGTGCGGTTCGATCCAACATATATCCTGCCGCGGCGTGCGGCCCGATCCAATATAGGTAAATGTATATAATACCTCATAACGGGTCCTCGACCCTATCCCGGTCAGTATATACTTGGCCTCTCGGGCCCAATATAATATATCACAGTGGGTCATAGACCCTGTCTCGGTCAATATAGACTTGGCCTTTCGGCCCACTCGGCTAGAACAGGGAATTCCACCCTAGATAATCTCTCTCAATGTACACATATCTAGTACGGGCTCATATTATGCTATACGACTAGAGCTACGGCTGAGTGTATGTTTCCAACATGATATAAGGGTCACCTAGCTCTATAGGTTCCCTAATGCTCTACGGATCGGCACAAGGCCCCAAACATGGCTATTAGCCCTATTGTACAGTTGTAATATCAGTAACAGTCATACCATACAGTATTCTATTAACCGGGAAGGACTAAGTCCGAACCCCCAATCATAATGTCACCACGCCCGTCATAGAACGTGTGTCTCATCTCAATATAGCACTGTGAAGTGCTAGTACGGGGTTTCAAACCCTCAGTACATTGTTTACTACTACCACTCACCTCGAACCGGTAGAAGCTTCAATCCGCCTTGCGCTTGCCTCGCAAATCAATCTCCTCGGGTGCCAAATCTGCTCAAAATCATAGGGAATGCATCAATATACGCTAATTTCACGAAATTCATTCGAAATAACCCAATTTATATCAAAACCCACAAGTTGTCAAAACCCGACTTTTGGCACACTTGTCGAAAAATTACAAAAATCACATATTCGGAATCCTCATCTCGATACGAGTCTAGGCATATAACATTTACCAAAATCGGACTCCATTTGCCCACTCAAATCAGTGTTTTTCTTAAATTTAGGCCTGGGGCTCAAACCCACCTTTAATCTTCCATTTACAGAAATTTAACCCATGATTTCATGTTAAAATGATGTAATTAAGCCACAAAACTTACCTCCGACGAATCCCCGATGAATTACCAGCAATTCCCGTGAGTTTCTCTCTCTAGAACTCAAAAATGGAGGGTTCATGAATGAAACCCGTAACTCTCTGTTTCTGGATTAAATTCACTGCCAGAACTTCTTCTTCTACGCGATCGCGACTCGCTTCACGCGATCGCGATGTTCAAAAACTCGGCCTCACGCGATCGCGATGTACAATCTCCCGGCTTCACGCGATCGCGTCCTTATTCCTGCGATCGCGTAGCACATTTTTCCCCTGGACCCATTTCTCTTCTACGCGATCGCGTAGATGATCCTGCGATCGCGATGTGCACCCGTTTAATTCTACGCGATCGCGACCTGTTACCCTGCGATCGCGATGCCCTAGCCTCCAGCTCTACGCGATCGCATCCCCCTCCCCGCGATCGCGGAGAGCAAATGCCTGCTGCGTTTATGACAGCAATCAGCTTTCTCTTTTCTTCCAAAAATGGTCCGTTTGGACCCCCGGATTCATCCCGAGACCCCCGGGACCCCAACGAAAACCACCAACATACTCCAAAACATGATACGAACTTGTTCCAACCATAAAAACACCATACTAAACATCAAAATCTCCATTTACTCACGGATTCAAGCCTAAGTTTCTTCAAAACTTTCAAAACTAACATTCAATCCAAAACCCGATCAAACGATGTCCGAATGACCTGAAAATTTGCGGACACATCCAAAATCACATAACGAAGCTACAGAAATTGTCGGAATTCCATTCCGACCCCCGGATCAAAATATCGCCTACCATCCGGTTTTCGCCAAAAATCAACTTTCGCCAATTCAAGCCTAAAACTACACCGGACCTCCGAATTCAATTCCGATTGTTCTCCTAAGTCATAAATGATCCCCCGGAACTAGTCGAATCATCAGAATCCGATTCCGAGCACTCTAACTCAATAGTCAACTCTTGGTTGACTTTTCATATTCAAGCTTTCTTCGAACATGCTATTTGTTTCATTTTCAATCCAATTTACTTCTAACTCACCCGATAGACTCTAACACTGATATAAAATCATAAAACATGCATTTACAACATAACGGGGTGGTAATTCGCGTAACGACGGGCCGGGTCATCACATCAGAGTAGCGTGGCTGAGAATTACGATCACATAGTACTTTTTACACAATTTCAGTAACAAAAGATACCAGAGTTGGTCTGCTGGATAAAACAATTAACTTTGCAAATTTTGACTGGTAATATTCACAAAGAGGTCGATACTCAATTCAGCGGAGGAAACAGTAATATTTTAATTTGATTACCATATTTAATTAAAACGAACTAATATTATTCCATAAAATAAATAGTACTTATTGCTACTAATGACTACTACTCACGTAAAAAATTATGATTACATGAAGTTTATTCACTAACTATTATAAATAGGCAAAAATAAAAATTAAACTACTCAATCATCTTTAACCACGGATCCATCACCGATCAGGTGGTCTATTTTCCCATCAGGGCGCTCAAAGAAGTCTGCCACATCCAAGTGGGTGATGTCAAAATTATTATCAGAGACAAAATTGGCTTCAGGGCCTTTATTCTTTAGAGATGCTTGATAAAGATCAACCAAATGTCTTGGTACACGGCAAATTTTTGCCCAATGCCCTTTTCCACCGCAACGATAGCATTCAATTTCTGAATCATTTGTTTTTGGCTTCTCATCTTTCCCTTTCCACCTTTTGTGGTTATTTCTCTTTGGAGGATGATTAACACCAGGAAAATTTCTTCCTTGTCTACGGCCACGGCCGCGGCTACGTCCATGATCACGATCACGATTACGGGTAGAGTCACGACCACGACTATGATCATGATCACGACTGCGATTAGAGTCACGGCCTTTTTCACGCTTAGCATAATGGGAATATACCTCATCCGCTTCAGGCAATGGTGTAGACCCGGTGGGTCGATTTTCGTGATTTCTCATGAGCAAGTCATTGTTTCGCTCAGCCACAAGAAGAAAACGAATATAAGAATCATATTTAATCAAAACGTACTAATATTATTTCATGAAACGATGTAAACGTTTTCTCAAGCATATCATAATCACCGATAGTATCTCCACAGAGTTTCAATTTAGAAGTAATTCTGAACATCGCAGAATTATATTCAGAAACAGACTTAAAGTCTTGGAGCCTCAGATGAGCCCAATCATATCGTGCTTGTGGGAGGGTGACCAACTTTAAGTTGTCATATCTTTCCTTTAAGCCATTCCACAAAATAAGTGGATCTTTGACCGTGAGATATTCAATTTTCAACCCTTCATCAAGGTGATGGCGCAAGAAAATCAAGGCCTTAGCACAGTCTTGGGTGGATGCTTTATTTTTGTCTTTAATGGCGTCTCCAAGACCCATTGCATCTAAGTGGATTTCAGCATCCAACACCCATGTCATATAGTTCTTGCCCGAAATTTCAAGGGCAACGAACTTTCTTTTCATAATGTCGGTCATAATTAAAAAGAGGAGAAAAATTACCTTAATCTTCTCAAAGTACTTCTTGAGATGGTAGAGTCTCGTGCTGATAACGTATTATGAAATAATAAAAGAACAAGAGCAATATTGCAGAGAAAGAGAGAGAGGAAATTCTTATTGAATTTTGGGATGATTTACAATGGGGTAAGACCCTCTATTTATAGGAGAAATTATGACTTAGTCACAAAGTAAAACTCTCCACAAGATAGACATTCACTCCAAGTAGAATTCTATTCTTAACACTTTATACTTATTAAGTTAAATTATTTACCTTTAAATATTCATGTCTAAACTATTTACTTTTTCTACCTATGCAATCAATACTATTTACCCGCTCAAATGATTTAATAATTATGACTGTGAGCTATATTATCGATTTACAAAAATAATGTTATAATGTTTAGCATAATAACTCATAATAAAAGGACATAACCGAAATTCTAGATATTAGCATAATAATCTATAGTTTTAGGACATAATACTACACCTTAGAAATCATACATGAATACTTTCTACAATTAGTATCACCATTAGCGTACAAAAAGTAATCACTGCTAGGAAAAATAGTAATTATTTAGTCATGTAATCCTATTATTTTTAGGATATACTTCTTAAAGAATTTCTGTTAATAATTTAATTTGAAAACGTATTCTTATGTCCTATTACTAATTTAATTTATGAATGTACTATATTGTCCAAATTTATTTAGAAAAAGGAGAGCATGCATTATTATAAAAGTATAAATACCATATTAATATACCAAAAATAGCCCTAAAATATTAGACGGAAGAACTCATAAGGAAAGGACATAACTGTAATAACATATTTTTTCGACTACAATGCATTCTATGATAATTTTGAATATTTAAAATTTAAAATTAATAAAATTTTATCTATTAAATTTTTATTAAAAATATGTTGGAAGGTTTAATAAAATTAATTTCATAAGAATCCTCCGTATTAGCAAAACATTACCACTACATAATGTCCAATACGAAGAAAAAATAAAAGTAATAGCAAATGCACTACATACATAGTTGAATTTGAGAAAATAAATACCCTCACGGTAATATATTTTTATATTATATTTGAACTATTTTCGCACTCAAATAATATTTTTTATTAATGTTTTGTGTAATATTGAAAAATAATCAATTATTAACAACAAGCTATTCACGATCTCACACTGTTGAACGGTGCGCTAGAGCTCAAAATGACCGGTCGGGTCGTTACATAATGATTCTACAAACATAACGATCTAAAAGTGAAATGTCATATCAATCTTTTATTCTTTGAAAATAAAATTTATGGTGGATAAATTATAGTTAAGATTAAGCATTCAAAACAAGAGATGAACTAATATTAAGATATGAATCAATAGAAAATAAATTATTTTTTTTACGTTTAGACCAAATAATCAAATCTTTCAATTAATTGTTTAGAAAGAGAATCCAATTCAATTATTTTTAAATTCATCATATGAGTAAAAAAGAAAGATTAGTATAGTATTAAGGAGGCCATACAAGTGTACGAGGAAGCACAATCACCGAGTAAAAAAGATTAGTATAATATTAAGAAGGCCATACAAGTGTTTGAGAAAGCATAATCAAAGCAAAATTCTGAACAAGAATAAGCTTTCAAGACTATATTATAAGAAGTTGACCCTAGTATAGCGGGATTATCCATTGTAGAATTCTCCGATGGAATCAAAGTAATATCCATATGTCATGCATTACTTACAATTGTCAGATCAAAAGACATGACACTGTTAGCAATAATAGAAAGTGGTGTGCCAACAACAATTTTATTGCGAGGCTACCTACTTTAGATTTGATATACCTCTTGAAACAACTTAAATAACCATCACAAATATATCAAAACAGAGCAATGGTGCTAAATTTATAAAGAAAGCAAAATCGATAACATGGGATGAAGCACTTCTGGCTAAGTGTCAAACGATCAAAATAATTGCCCGGAGTTCTAGAAATATATTAGATATTAATGAATTGTTTAGTAAAAAATTAATGGGTTGTGAGGTAATTTATGTCAATAACAACCAGTAGTTCCAAAATCGACAAAAGCAGAGACTGTAAAAGGTAGCTTGCCAAAGTTATACTCTAGCCTCAAATGAAAAAGATTCAACTAACAAAAAATATAATGTAAAAACAGATCCAGTATTTAGTGTCTTCTTGCTTCATGTTGAAAATGAAGAAGAGCATCCAATAAAAGATGATCTGGTTCTTCTTGAATACTTCAAAATATTTCTATAATTAGATTTTGTGCAAATTGCATGCTAGAATTGAAAAGATATCTTAGCTAGCATAAATAAATATGTTGATCAACTAAATAAAACGTTGATTGGAAAATTTTATAGTAAAAATAAAATATTTTTCAGTTTTGACTCAACAATAATTACTACCAAGAAGAATACTTAAATACTTTAATACCAAATGGCCTTCTCCATATATGTTTGTTGTCAAGTTTATTATTTCTTATATATGTTAGTGTCACCGTATATATAATAGACTAAGTTAAAATTAATCTTTCATTGTATATAGGTTAATTTTGAAAAAAATATGTCTGTCATGCTACTGAAAAATTTAGATATGCCAAATAGCTTATGTAATAGCTCACAAATGGTATATAGAAATTTTGACAATAACGTCATACATACAAAAATTATGATACTGGTTAAGGTGATTCTGAGTATATTCTTATCCCTAAATTCAACTTTTGTCTTCCGAAACTAATAAATATCCTTTAAATTTGTGTGAAAATAATTTTTAGCATATTTATGTTTTACAAATATAATAAATAAAGCACAAGGACGAACATCCAAATATTGGACTATATTTACCGCAATATATTTTCTTGCACGAACAATTGTATGTTGCACTTTCAAGAGGGATATCAAGATCAACAACAAGAGTTCTGATTAAGGAAGAGCAACCAAAGTACTAGGAGAAAACATACACAAAACTATATTGTTCACAAAGAAGTGTTCGTTAAGATATCATAATATTAAATACTTTTAAACTATTATATATAATTATCTAACTAACATGACAAAATTGATCATTTGTATAAGTTTTGATGATATCCTTTTATTTTAAATTCATGTATCATGCTAATGTAAAAATATTTTTGGCATTTAGATGATTGTTGTATTATTATACATAAAATTTCGCTCACTAATTAAATTTTATTATTCTTCCATATAATAAATATTTAAATCATCGCGTGCCATTATTAACGTGTAACGTACGTTCATAAATACTAATTATTTAATATATATAAATTATTATTTTATTATTCAATAACATAAAAAACTAAAATTCTAAACTTATAAATTTTAAATTCCAAAATCACCTAACGGAGCAACTGCAACTGCCGGAATTCCATTCCGACTCCCGGATCAAAAGCTAACCTATCAATCGGATTTCGCCAAAATTCCAACTTAGCCAATTCAAGCCTATTTCTACACCGGACCTCCAAGTTCAATTTCGATCACTCCACTAAGTCACAAATCACCTCGCAGAACAAACCAAATCATCAGAATTCGATTCCGAGCCCTTTAACTACATAGTCAACTCTGGGTTGACTTTTCATAATCAAACTTCACTCAAAAAGGCTATATGCCTCATTTTCAATCAGAATCAATCCCAAGAACATATTCATCTAAAAAAGAGTCCTAAGCACACATTTAGTTGTTCAGGGTTCGATCAACAACCAAATCTAGCTTTAAAGAATCAATACATGCTGGGAATCGTACTATCTCATTCCCTCATAATATTACACCACAGAGTAATATCTACATAAGTGTACGCAAGATTTTTCATAAGTAGTGTCAACATTCAAAGAAGTGACCAAATAAATAAATTTCTATACTCATTTTTTTTGGTTTTACACCCGGTGTCCGGTACCATATTGAAGCCCGACTATATTCGAATTCACGCCGCATAGGGCCCCATTTGGGGGGAAGCGCTCCATACCAATGATTTTGCTTGTCCCTTCATGAAAATTCGATTATGAAAAAGAATGTTCCAATTTAAGTTTGTTGAATAATCTTATTTCATATTGTATCAACTATGAAGTAATTAATTATCTAAGTTAGGAAAATAAAAATGAAAAAAAAAAGTTTGTTATGGAAAAGAATGGTAAGTTTACTGCTTTGTTATCCTTACTTGCTAAGGAGTTGGCAATTCAAGCCTCACTCTCACAACCTATATGTTTGTAGACGGATAAAAGGTTGAGGTTCTCACCGGATTATTATCTTCAGTTGTTGTTCAGAGGCTATTTTTGAAAGCTAGTCTGTAGAGTCAAAGTGACAAATAAAGCTAGTTTTCACATAATACTACATTTGGTTGAAATAGAAAATTTTACTTTGACCAAAAAACTATATTTAGAAAGCACAAATTCATGACCAAGGAACTCTAGACTAACCTCAGAATAGTGAGGCACTTAACCAGCAAGATACAGAGGTCTTTGTGCCGGTGTCATTTATAATATTTGTATAAGTATTTTGCTTTTGCATATTCTATGCACATATATACACCGCTTGACACAACGTGGCTTCCGTCCCTGAGTATGCATTAACATATTAGAATCCAACAATTATTTAAGGTTATATGATAGTTTCTTATGGAATCACTCTATACCGACACAATACAATAGAGTAATCCACTTAATATATTAGAATTAAGAAATCTCAACAAAAATACACATTAACTGACATCTTTTAGATCAAGTCGATTTAACAATATCAGAAAAATTGCGTTTTTCAGATTTCCAAGTTGAAAATATAGGTGCCCGTCTGCACGGACACAGAATGTAAGATACAATTATATACTTTAGAAAATATTAGCACGCAAAATATTAACATTCACTTACAATGCCTTTTTGTAATGACCAAAAGGCAGTATCATTATAAGCATGAACATGAACAATATCAGAAAAATTGCATTTTTCAGATTTCCAAGTTGAAAACATAGGTGCTCGTCTGCACGGACACAGAATGTAAGATACAATTATATACTTTAGAAAATATTAGCACGCAAAATATTAACATTTACTTACAATGCCTTTTTGTAATGACCAAAAGGCAGTATCATTATAAGCATGAGCATGATCCCAAATTATTCAGAAGCTAGCTACTTATTTAATCACCAAGTTGAATGACAATGCGCACCCTACCATCTAACAAGGCATCTGAAAATAACACATGAAACAAGGGGAATGAATGATGATGGATCCCTTTTGTCGATATAATATATCGACTTATAAAAAGCTATGTTGCGAGAACTCTCCAAAATGTAGCCGCACCCGTATCGGATCTTTCAAAAATGCCCTACTTTTATAGGATCCGATACAGATTTAGCCACATTTTCGGAGAGTCCGAGCAACATAGATAAAAAGTAACTATCACTTTTTATAATGTAGTAGGTGCAGTGTTGATAGTTTATTTCTTTTGATCTCAAATTTCTCTTTAGGTAGCTACTGGACAATAAGCTGAAAGGTAACAAAAATAGTGGATAGAAAATAAGTGCATTACTGTCCTTTCGGGATTTTGTTCATAGAGCCATTTTGTATTCTTATTGTGTTCTTAATACCATTGACTACTAAGAAATTAAATAATATAGTAAAGAAATACATGCATGTGTAAAATTAGTCTACAAAACCTTTTTGTAAATTTAATTTTTTTACTATGGTGATCAGCTAAGATGGAGGACGTAAGAGAAGAGGGCAAAATTCCCAAAGAACATCCTAGTGCAGCCCTCTCAAATCTCCAAAAAGTTCCAGACTTGTCAGAGATTATAGTTTGAATATTAAAAAGACAACATCTGTTGCAGAAGTAACGAAAGGACAACATAAATTTCTGTACCTTCTAGAGTATGTGGTGTCGTGGTAAATATCGTGTTATCAACGGTCATCTTCCCCAGTCTTGCTTTGGTGTCAAGAGCTATAGTGAGAACAACTTCGACTTTGAAACCATTCAAATAGAAGTTCACGCAGATAAATTCCAACAAAATCTAATGTCTGACCTTGCGCTTTACTTATACTCATTGCAAAGCAAAGTCTTACAGGAAATTGTGTCCTTTTAAAAGAAAAAGGCATTTTTTCATCTTGGGATGATAACAATGATATTCTGGGGATAAATACATGTGTTTTCTTAAAGTGACCAGCTGAAATATTGGCGCTAATAACATGCGATTTAAAATCAGAGCAATTCAAATGTGTTCCATTGCATAAACCATCACACGGATTTAAGTTGCGTAATTATATAATTGGACAATTTTGTTTCAATGTCAACTTGTAAGGATAGAAATGTTTTAGGTTAACAAAAAAACCTTAACAACTAATGATAAAGTGCAATATATTAACATATGAAAAACTATTTAGATAAGTTCTTAAGTTCCTATACAGATAGAAAAAATCCCTTTTGAATCCTTATACGCGGCAATTTACCAGTTAATTTATATGTTCTCTTTTTCAAATTGTAAAAGGTATATTTTTACTATATATTTGTTGCGTAAACTTTATAAAATACAGTGCCAATTACTTATTCCAGAAGTCATTAGTTCCAAACTGGTATATTAACATATTAACATATTGTGTGCTTAAACACACAATATGCATCATTTAAATGACCTTTGTTACTATCGTGCGTGAACATGTTACTTACAACATTGTTTGAACTCTTGCACAATTACTGTCATTCGGTTGTTGTGTGATATTCATCTACTTCATATGCCTTTTACTGTTGAGTAAAATACTGCACTACACAGAAATCTAAAACAGAATAAAAATCTAAAGCAGAAAACAGAGAAGGAAGCAAAAAATGCTCACTTGTTTCACCTAGCAAGCAGAGAGAGAGGAGAAGGAATAGAGTAGTAAACCATCAACCCAAAAACCGAAAAGAAAACCCAAATAGAATAGAAAGTGTTGCAGATTTTATTGAAAGTCACCCCTAATCGGATATCCATCCAAAACCAAAAACCAGGTGTTACCCATCTGAAAGAACAACTGACAGCAGCAGAAGCAAGAAACCGTTCTTCTTCCACTTCGATAGAACAAGAGAAAGCGCGCATTGAAAAGAGCGCGAAGGAAAAAGGCGCTGCAGAAAATACAAAGTGACAGAAATACCCCTACTTTTGATCCAAAATAGGAACCTAATTGCCCCCATTTTATGGGTTGTCAAGGTAATAAATGACGTACGAAATAGTATATTACTTCCTCTGTTTCGATTTATGTGAGCCTATTTTTTTTTGTCCATTCCAAAAAGCCCTTCTAAATTTGGTAACAATTTAGCTTAAACTTACAATTATACAGCCACACAAAATAAAGGTGACTCATTTTACACCACAAGATCAAAAGTTTTCTTTCTTTTCTTAAACTCCGTATCGAGTCAAATGGGTTCGCATAAATTGAAACGGAGGGAGTATAATCTAAGGTTTGAGAGAGGTTTCAACTTTAAGACTATGAACTTCGCACTCTCTTTAAAAAATAACAAATGCCATGATACTCATAATAAGAGTCCGGAACAGAAATAATAGTAAAATAAACAAAAAATACCGAAATAAACCAAAAAAAAAAATACACAATTAAGCATTTCGCAGTATAAAACTGCGAATTGCACTTTAATTTTATTCTTACATCGGCTTACAACTAAATGGCCGTGTTTTAAAAAGTGGCCTATTTCGCAGTATTGTACTACGAAATAGGCTATTTTGCAGTACAAAACTGCGAAATAGGCTGCAAATGGGCCCACTTTTTAATTAAAACTCATAATTCGTAGTTTTGTAGTGCGAATTTGATTCTCAAAATTTCCTTATTTATAGACGACTGAACTTCATCAAAACTCTATCAACGCAAATTATTTCGGTTTTTCTCTCTTCTCCTTATCAATCCATTTTTTATAATGTCTCAAGTTGCCAAAATGAGGGTTTCATTGTATTGGGGGGAGGGGTGAGGTTGTTGTGGAGAATAACTCTGTGAGGTATAGCTCTCCTCCACAGTGTCATGTTAAATTGCAGCTTAATATGGAGTACGATACTTTGGTATCATTGTTACGTAAAAAATGAGTGAGCGGAGACGTTCGGTTAGCCTTAAAGTAACCGGAAGATTTCCTTATTCAGTGACTCTGCATGGGTTTGCTTATTATTCTGAGTTTAACATCGAGGATGATGAAAGTATTATTAGAAATGTATGTCAAGGTTGAAGACCTTAGTAGTAATGAGGGAGTGCGTATAAGTGATAACCCACATTCATCGGATGGTTATTTTGGAGGAGCATTAGGCAGACAGGTTGGAGATGGAAGAGGTTCTCTTGATTTGAATTTGTCACCACAGGCGAATGAGGAGCCAGAAAATAATGTTACTACTTCGTATAATCAACAAGACGACTGGTAAACTTAAATTTAGTGAAATCTTTTTCTTGATGTTTTATTTGGATTTGTATTTATAGTTCTACTTTTCATAGGGTGTACCGTCCGGATTTGAATTTGACAAATTATGACGACGTCCCTAGTTGGAATTTGCAAAAATCTGCAGTATTGGAGCACGGTGGTCCCTCTGGTAGTTATCAGCAACCTCAAGAAAGCCAGCATGAAACTTCAAGACAATACGAGATGTAAGTATAGTGATGTAGTGATATGTACATTTAAATTTCAAGACAATACGATTAGGATACTTAAATTTTTGTTGGTTATATGCAGTGAAAACGAGCTTGTTGAAGCTCCTGGACTAACACAGTTGCCCGTACACGATGTTTTTACTCGTGACTTAGCAGATGCGCAGAGTCAGGAGGATGATAGTGATTACGATAACAATGCGGATGAGTCTGCTGATGAGACACCCTTCCGTGAGGAGGGTGATGATGTGGAGGGTGACGATGAGGAGGAGGAAGTGAATGTGGAGCCTGATTTGACTAGAGAGCATGTTCCTCCTCCCCCCGGTTAGACGAAGAGTGTATGAATCCCACGTGCCTTTTCATGAGAGAAATATTCCATACCTGGATAATTTTCCTGCCATGCCTAATGTTGATGCATTGACAAGGGATTATGATGAATTACGATCGAAGATGTGGGATGAATGTAGACCAGGTGTTGTTACAAAGGGCATGTATTTCCCCGACAAAGCTCGCCTAGTTAGGGCTGTAAAAATCTATAGCATAAGGGAGTGTCGTGAGATGACGATAACTGAGTCAACTAGGGATAGATACAAGGCTGTATGTCGCAGGTGGTTCTTGGGCTGTCATTGGATGCTTCGTGCTACAAAGAAAAAATCCGGTTTGTGGAAAGTTGGTAAATTTATTAGCGATCATAGATGTGAAATGGACACATTCAATGAGAACCACTTCAACCTGGATGTTGACTTGATTTCCCTTATCTTGGTTCCATTTTTGGAAGTGTCTATTAGATTTAAGATTAAAGAGTGTATTACAGCTGTCCACAAGGAGTATGGTTGTACTATAAGTAAAAGAAAGGCATATCTCGGTCGCAAACGTTCCTTTGAACTAATTTATGGCGGCTGGGATAAGTCCTTTTCAAATCTTCCCAGGTACATGGCTGCACTGCAACAATTTAACCCCGGTACTATTGTTGAATGGAGGCGCGAACGAAGTCCTGGCAATCCGGAATTTATATTCAACTATCTATTTTGGTCATTTAAACCAGCAATAGATGGTTTTGTGCATTGTCGTCCTGTAATTTCCATAGACGGTACTCATGTCTATGGAAAGTATGATATTAAGCTTTTGATTGCAGTTGCTATAGATGCCAATGGCCAAATATTTCCACTTGCTTTTGCCATTTGTGCGAACGAAAGTGAAGAGACGTGGACGCGATTCTTGAACCACTTGAAGCAACACGTTGTGAAACAGCGTTCAGGTATTTGTCTAATTTCTGATCGGTATGGTGGTATTTTAAGTTCTGTACGTCACTTGGCTGAATGGCAGGCACCGCATGCATACCACCGTTACTGTGTGAGGCACCTAAAGGCCAATTTTCAAAAGAGATTTCCTGACAAGGCGTTGCATGACTTAATGTGGATGGCTGCAACTGAGCACCAGCTGTGTAAATTCAATAGGTGCATGGAAGCAATCCGGCAGTTGGAACCACGAGCCTATAGTTGGTTGATGCAACATGACACTCAAATGTGGACATTGCATGTTGATGGTGGCATACGATGGGGAGCCCTCACCACGAATGTGTCGGAGTCATTTAATGGCTTGTTGAAATATGCCCGTGGACTGCCTGTCACTGCCATGGTCCGCATGACTTTCAAACAGAGTGCAGAGAGATTTGTTGAAAGGCATGTAGCTGCATCGTCATTGTTGGATAGAGGTGTTGAATTTATGCCAATACCCGTGGTAAGATTTGAAAAGTACAGGAAGCGGGCACAGTGGCATTCTTATCTTCAGTACGACAATGAACAAGGTGTTTTCGAAGTTAAGACAGGTAATCGTGCACACCGTGGGAATAATGTACATACGGTAAATGAAAGTAGAAGGTTATGTTCGTGTGGGAAATGGACCATCTACCACATGCCGTGCCCACATGCATTGAAGTGCTTTCAACAAGTTGGCTATGGGGCAACAAACTACATTGATAGGCAATACAGTGTTGCAGCATATGTAGACACGTATAGTGGGAAGTTGCATCCTTTAGGTGTTGAGCATTATTGGCCGACGGAACCTTTTAAGTTGGTATGTAACAAGGAGTACTTGCGCAAGTTGAGAGTACAAAAGAGAACACGTATACCAAACCAAATGGATGTTGGTGAGTATGTTTATGCACGTAAATGTAGCATATGCTCCCAAACTGGACATGACCGCCGTAAATGTCCTTCAGGTGCAAGTTCGTCCAATGTACCCAACTATCAACCATAACATTAGTTCCTTATTTTTGTATTATTAGTTGTAATATATGTATGTAGTACCTTTTGTGCATTTGAAATAAAATTATTCTTCAAATTACGTATGTTGTTGTAATTTTCTTAATGTGATGTTGTGCACTTTTAAATAGTGTATAATAATACGAAAAGTAAAGTTATGAAAAGCATGTGAATTGTCATATCTATGTCATTTCGTCCATGTAATTCGTAGATCAATACTACGAAATATAAATTTGTCCTTTTATTTGAAAAAAACTGAAAATTTTGTGATTTTTAGTGTCCTAGTACTTCGTAGTTCAATACTACGAAATGTAATTCGTAGTTCAATACTACGAAATGTAATTCGTAGTTCAATACTACGAAATGTAAAGTTGTCACTTCTTACGAAAAAGCTGCATTTTTTTTGTAATTCGTAGTTTACAAAAAGTTATCACTTCTTACGAAAAAGCTGCATTTTTTTGTAATTCGTAGTTTAATACTACGAAATGTAATTCGTAGTATTATATAACGATTTATGTTTATGTTGCCTATAAATACGGGGCTCATTACCGTCATTACATGTGCTTAAAATCTTACAAAGCGCAAATATTTCTTGCGAACGTTTGATATTTTCAAAGTGTGTTATTGTGCAATATTTTTAATGGCTCAATATGGAACACCAGTGTGTTACTGTGGAAAAAAATGTGTGCAACAAACATGTTGGGAAGGTGATGATGTTGGACGCCACTACTGGATGTGCATGAACCGGATGGATTGCTACAAAAATCCGAATGAGCCAATGTGTGAGTTCAATGAATGGGCTGAGGAACGGTGTCTCCAAGCAAACTACAGAGAACGAATGCTTAATCTGCATAATATGTGGTTAGCGCAAGCAGAAAGCAGCTACAATAGCAATATAAGAAGGATACAACTCAGGGACGAGGTGAGGGAAGAAAAAATAAAAAACTAAGAGCAGAATGGAAATTGGCATCAGCTATGGGAGAAAACCAAAAAAATAAACAGGAAATTGCGGAGCTTAAGGCGAGAGTAAAAGAGTTAGAAGACGAACAAGAACGATTGCTAGAACAATTTAAGTGGCTAGAACGCAGAATAAATGGAAGCTCATAGACGAAACAATTTAAGTGGCTAGAACGTCTACTTGATTTTACTCTCGTTTAAGTGTCATTTCATTTTAACTGTAATAGTATGTTTGTGTTTGTATTGAACAATTTTAAGTTTTATGGGAATATTATGTTGTAAGTTTTATTGGAATATTATGTTTTAAGTTTTATTGGAATATTATGTTTGTGTTCTATTTTATATATAGATATTTGGCTCATTGTTCTATTTATTGCTTTAGTTATATTTGAATTGGAATTGTTGTTTCTACTATTAATGCTATGTTTGTATTTATACATTAATGAAATCAAAAAATATTTATTTATTCACAATAAATGTTATTTACACAAGTGTATATACATAATGAAATCAATGAGTGCCGCATGCTTTGTGCCTCAAATTTGCTGCTGGCCTAAGCCGCATCCCCTGTCGGTCTGGCACACTATATGGATCATCATCGTCAAGCCGCCTCTTTATGGGAGGATGTGCAGCGGCATCTACAGCACAACTTGCAGGGTCGGAGGAATAGGCCGTTGGGCCGGCACCAACCTATAAAAAATAAGTAATGTTAGATAAAATAAGAGAGGTATTTAAATTATTATGGTTAACAAATTATTTCTCTCACAATGGTCTCGTCGAGGTCCTGCGTATATTCATCGATGGTCAGCTCATCATCGCATGTAGTATGGTCAAACATGGTCTGAGATGAAGACAGCATAAAAATAGATGTAATGAATTTATTGCATCGAAAGTAAAAATAATGTAGAATTAAAAAACATAAGTAATACAAACATACCGCATCAAATGCAGGGGACGATGGATAACTCAACCTACGACCGCCATCCACGTCACGGGTCGGCCGATGCTCAGCTGCAGTAGATGTGCCAGCGAAGTACTCATGTACATCCCCGTCAAAGGTACCCATAATCTGCAATGGTCCGGATGGGGTCATCTGTGTCGCTGGCAATGACAATTGAAGGTCGTATGAGGGCATACTGCTGCCAGGGTCGTATGAGGGCATGCTGCTGGAAGGGTCAGTTGGATGCGTCATAAAACCCCGCTGCATGCTGCTGGAAGGGTCAGCTGGATAGGTCATAAAACCCCACTGCATGCTGCTGGAAGGGTCAGCTGGATGGGTCATAAAACCCCGCTGCATGCTGCTGGAAGGGTCAGCTG
This sequence comes from Nicotiana noctiflora, assembly GCA_032618575.1. Lineage (NCBI taxonomy): Eukaryota > Viridiplantae > Streptophyta > Magnoliopsida > Solanales > Solanaceae > Nicotiana > Nicotiana noctiflora. The sequence continues at coordinate 27,042 of JASVEL010004219.1, forward strand.
GATGAGGCACATAACCCTCCTGCTCATCTCCAAACCCTGCAGGTGGGTTGACCGGCTCCTCAACACCCCCTCGCCGTGCACGTCGTCGTCGTCCCCTGCGAGCCCTAGCCCCTGCACGGGGGACTGGCCTACCCCTCCGGTACGCGTCTGGATCCATATAATCGGGCTCATCATCTAACCTATTGCCCTCCCTCGCCTCTTCCAGTCCCAAACGACACATCTGGGCAACCGCCCGTCCATACTCAACCAGTCTAGGGTTGTCTTCACACTGCTGGATATCTATACTAGACTGGTAGACCCGGTGAAACCAACTAACCTGTGAAATAAGTCAATTAGTAAATAAATTACTCTATGCCATAATTATATGATATTAATAAGTCAAAAAAACATACCAGTGACTCGTGCCGTCCGGCATACGGTCTGTACCGGCCGTCAAGCATATGGATGGGGTTCCCGACATGCCTCCGGGTGTGACGTCTGTACCAGGCCTCATAAATCGCAATAGTAGCCTCCTGGTACGGTGTCGGCGGTGGCGGGATACGCTGAGCTCGCTCCTCCCAATGAACTACCTGGTCACGCAGCCACGCTACATAATCCCGGCTGATGTTGTGACGGTCGTCACGCTGATAATGAGTAGGGTCCCAGGAGGGATCACTCGGTACCGGCTGATGACGACCAAACTGACGAAGCACACGCTCCGTCGCATGATACTCAACAACTTCCCAGAATATCAATGGGACGGAGCTGCTCCATATGAGCCGGTCTGCCGAGCAAATAGCAGGTAGGTGCGCAAGTAGCTCGTCAGTGTACGGCATCCAGATGAACTACAACGAATAACAATAAATTAGTATGCAAGGTACAACTACATTCAAAACAATCAACTTTATGTAGATGTTTACCTGTCCAGTATGCAACATATCCAACCGGTCCCTAATAAGGGGGAGATTGTGGTGCACATCCACTCCTCGGTAATTCCCCCGCCGGAGAATCCATCTCACAGCTAGCGGGAGGGGCGGATAGTCCTGTGCCGGCAGAGGTGGCTGTAGTGGCATGATATGCTGCCACGCCCAAACCTAAGAAAAAATGTTGATGTAAATTATGAGTCATTTCACAATATATAATTTGTGCTTAATTAATTTTGAAAGTATTTTGCACCTGAAGGAGTGGCAAAAAACCACCAATATCAGTAGCTGCACCGATGCTAGCCCGGCACATGCTCCTGTAGAGATACGCCAGAACAGTAGCTGCCCAACTGTACTGATGCACCTGCTCCATATCCTCCAGAGAGTGGAGAAACCGCATTGATATCTTGTTCCCCGACGTGTTGGGAAACAAGACACACCCAAATAGCATGAGTAATGCCATCCGAGTGAAACGGATAATCCACAGCTCCTCTGTCTCCTCCGTGAACTGTGGATGCAACTCCGCCATGAACGCTCTAATGACGGATATCTGGAGACCACAACCACCAACGTTGCCCTCCGGGTGCAAACCTGTCATCCGTCCCATCACATCCGCCAGCTGTGCGCGGGTCATCCGTCTCCACTCCTGGGGCAGTGTCAATGCGCGGCCCTCAATGCGCAATCCATACAACACCTGCACATCCTGGAGAGTGATCGTAGCCTCTCCAGTAGGCAGGTGAAATGTATGCGTCTCTGGTCGCCACCGCTCTATCAACGCTGTGATGAGCGACCAGTCAAGCTGCATCCGTCCCGGCTCAAATATGTTGTACAAGCCGGTCTGCTCTAGAAATTGTACAACTCGTGGATGAAAGGGATGCTGCGCCAAAAACTCCCACAGATCGTCCGGCCTCCTGGGGCGTATAGTCTGAAGAGCTAGCTGGCCGTCCCAAACAGACTCAGACCTATGGTCACCCTGCAGTACTAATAATCCTGCTGTCGAAGGTCCAGGGTGTGCAGGTTGACGAGATGCCATGTCGTGTACTATAAATAAGAAAAATTAATTATTGCATAGATGAAGACACACATAATAATGATTAATTATTCTAAATCTCAATTTTAATATTTTCATAATTTTGTTAACTTAATTAATTAAATTACGTTTAATTTAATATAACGGTTGTTTAAAGGTTCCAGGCTTGATTTTTGAGGTCCGGGACCACATAATAATGATTAATTATTCTAAATCTCAATTTTAATATTTTCATAATTTTGTTAACTTAATTAATTAAATTACGTTTAATTTAATATAACGGTTGTTTAAAGGTTCCAGGCTTGATTTTTGAGGCTCGGGACCACATAATAATGATTAATTATTCTAAATCTCAATTTTAATATTTTCATAATTTTGTTAACTTAATTAATTAAATTACGTTTAATTTAATATAACGGTTATTTAAAGGTTCCAGGCTTGATTTTTGAGGCCCGGGACCACATAATAATGATTAATTATTCTAAATCTCAATTTTAATATTTTCATAATTTTGTTAACTTAATTAATTAAATTACGTATAATTTAATATAACGGTTGTTTAAAGGTTCCAGGCTTGATTTTTGAGGCCCGGAACCACATAATAATGATTAATTATTCTAAATCTCAATTTTAATATTTTCATAATTTTGTTAACTTAATTAATTAAATTACGTTTAATTTAATATAACGGTTGTTTAAAGGTTCCAGGCTTGATTTTTGAGGCCGGGACCACATAATAATGATTAATTATTCTAAATCTCAATTTTAATATTTTCATAATTTTGTTAACTTAATTAATTAAATTACGTTTAATTTAATATAACGGTTGTTTAAAGGTTCCAGACTTGATTTTTGAGGCCCGGGACCACATAATAATTTTTAATATTTTCATACTAAGAGACTACGCTAAAATTTAATAAGGCTCTACGCTACAAGGCTCTACGCTAACAGGCTCTACGCTAACAAGCTCTACGCTAACATGATATACAATAACATATTAAAGTAATACTAAAACAATAAATATACCAACATTAACATATTTTCTAATAATTTATAAAATAAAATTAATTCAAATACCTCAAATTAAAGTTGTAAAACTGAAATTTTGTTACCGAATTCGTGTCCAACAGTATCTTCGTGTGGGCCCCACTTGTGTTGCACTTGAAGGGGACGGGTGGGACTTCGAAATCAAAATTTTGGCAAAAAATTAGAGAGAATTTGGGGGGTGGCCGACAAGAAATTTGGGAGAGATTGTTTAAGAGTGAGAGTGGTGTAGAGGAAGAAGAGTGCGGATATAACAATGGGCATTTCGCAGTATTGTACTGCGAAATGCCTTATTTTAAAAAAAAATTTATTATTCTTTTACACTAACGCCTATTTTTCAAAAAAAAAAAAAATTTTATTACACATTTCGCAGTATAAAACTGCGAAATGTACAAACGTCTGTTTGTACATTTCGCAGTTTTATACTGCGAAATGTGTAATTTCGTAATTTTTTTTTTGGTTTATTTTGGTATTTTTTGTTTTATTCAATATTATTTCGGTTCCGAGCTCTTAAATAAAATGTATCCCTTCGTATAAGTGATAGCTTATATTTAGCGACGGATTAAGTAATTTTTTCAGATTTCAAGAATAAATAAATTATTTTTATTCTATATTGTCCTTGAAGTAAATAGTGTTGGAGTATGTATTAGAAGTATTTATGTGAAGAGATAGTAAAGGTTAATATGATCAATTTCATTGTTAATTAAGATAAATTTTTTATCCGTATAAAAATAACCAAAAAAATTACTTATTTTAAAAACTAATCCCTTTCTGACTTAAGACAACACGTGGACGCGTCTGTTCAAATCTTTTTCCTCTATCAAAAGCAATATTGCTAACAAGTTGCAAAAAGATAAAAAATAGATATGATGAATGATGATCACAACTACCGAGTAAATGACTTGATAAGCAGCCAGCCTGGTCCTTTATAACAATAATAATTAAACATTATCTCTTCCAACTTCCAACACCGAGTCAATTATGTAAAATATTCTTTACTATTTCTTATGTACTATTCTCTATTGTCCAAAATAATTGATTTTTTTGTCTTTTTTTTGTGGTTCAAAATAAGTGATTTTTTTGGATTTTAAAAATAACTTAATGATATTTTTCTTACATTGTACTTGGAGTAAATAGTGTTGAATATGTAAGGAGTGTTTATGTGAGATAGTAAGGTTAAAATGGTCAATTCTATTGCTAATTAATACTTAAAATGGTCAATTATATTATTAATTATTACTAAAAAGTAACTTTTTTAATATGCACGCTAAAAAAAATTACAATGTCAAGATATTAGAAAACTGCGTACACCACATGTATGATTAAAATAGGGAACGTTGACGGTTGATTTGTCTTTATATGGATGGATAACTCAGTGGCGGATTCAATCAAAAATTTGTGGCCTCAACATAATCTTGTAATTAACATACTAATATAAGTGTAAAAAGTTTAGTGTGAAGGTGAAAGACTAAAATATCCTTGTACAATTAAGTGACATTAATACCCTTAAAAAATAAATAATTAAATTCTTCTTTCATTAACTTAAACTTATTATAGAAATGTAAAAAACGTCACAGAAAACATTCCAGAATAAATACTCATATTAATGAAGTTACATCTCTTCCACGTACTTCTTGCCATTTTCATATTTATCTAATTTTCAATTATTTATTTATTTATAAATTAGTAACCCACAAAATCACTTCGTAAATTCTATTATGTTTAATATTCTTTTCTCACATAGAACAAGGCAGACCTATACATAAATACTTTTTAAGTTGTGATTTTGAATGAGATCGATATGTCCCTTCTATCTGCATTTGTGCGACTCTGATTAGTCTAGTGTTTTTCTATGCCAACGAGCTCCATATCATATATGTATCTATTTTTCTCTTTGTTTATCCTTAATATTAACGTGCATTTTAATAATTTTGAAATGTACGTACCATATTTCTTCATTTCTAAATCACCATAATCGGAGGCGAATCGAGTTTGAGGCTTATGGGTTCCAACCATAATTTTAGATTAATATGCAATAATAATTGGATTTTCATTTAGATATTTACAAATATTTCGTAAATTTTTAATTATAAATATAGAATCTACGCAAAAATTACTGGGTTCCCGAAAACCCATATTGTATATTCTAGGTCCGCGCCGGACCATAATTCATGTGTTGAAGGAATCAATCTACATAGGTGGTGTTATAGTATATTTTATCTTATTATATCAAATAGAGCTTCAATCCAAAGTGCTGAAAGAACAATGACGAACGAACTTATAGTAATAAAGAAAAACATATGATAATGAGGCTCTATAATTCTCTGATGGGCCGGTCCAACCCATTAGGACCGCGAGATCGGGACCGCGAAGACCGGGATCGGCTATCGGTCCTGAGTCGGTCTTAGCGGGCCCGGCGGGCCTCTAGCGGTCCTAACGGTAAGAAATGAAAAAAAAATTTTTAAAAAAAATGGCCCAACGGGCAGATTGAAGAAGTAGCCGTTGGAGCCTCAAAAATAGCCGTTTTTGGCTTTAAAAATTAGCCAAATGGTCCCCCAACTTTAATATAACCCCAAACTTTATATAATTATACTTTTTCCCAATTCTCAACTATAAATACCCCCCCCCCATTCTTTCATTTTAACTCACCAATTCATCAATCTATCTTAATCTCTCTCAATCTCTCTCAATTGCTTATATTATTATTCCAATTTTGTGAAATTTTGTGAAGTTGGTGAATTGAGAGATTGGATCCGCTCGGAAAGAAGAAACTTTGGACTTGCATAATCACAACCAAATGTGGATGAAGCTTACGAAGAAATGATTGCAGAGCTTGCTGAGGATGCTGCTTCACCGGGAAGTGGTGATGAACAAGCTTCTTTTCCACCACCGCCAACGGAACCTCCTCCAAATCTTGAAGGATTTATGAGATTTGTTAGAGATATGTAGATTGTGTTGTAAATTGTACGTTGGCACATCTTATTTAGTTTTTTTTCATTTTAATGGTGGTATTAGTACCTTGTTGTGCTCATTCCATTGGGGGAGAGAAGACTAATAAAGATATGTCATTTTTAGTAATAAAAATTATTACACAATTTTTTGATTTATCTCTTAATACATAATATATATCTATATAATACATATACATATAATATATATACATAATATATATTATATATATAATACGTATCACTGTATTCTTTCTTGAAAATAAAACTTTACAAGAGAGAGATATACTTAACACATATATATATATAACTTAACTTATATATGTACTTCACACACACACACACACATATATATATATATATAGATATACTTCACACACTTATATATATACTTCACACACACACACACACACACATATATATATATACATTTAACATATATATACTTAACATATATATACTTATTAAATAATTTTTTTTTAATTAAAAGCCCACGAAGCCCACGAAGCCCGTGTGGGCTTAGGCCCGTCACGGGCCGGTCTTACCCACCAAGCTCACGAAGCCCGCGACTGCCAGGCCCGGGACCGCCAAAAAAAGACCACCAGGCCCGGGACCGTCTGGACCGGCCCGCCAGGCCCGTTTAGGCCCGGGACCAGCCCAGAATACACCCTTAGCTGATTGTGGATCGGTAACTGTGCATGTGCTTCAGTTCTTTTCAACAAAGTTTGAGGGTATTTAAGTCATTTCACATGACCTACATACGTGCCTTTTAAGCGCTGCTTAGATACTACATGTTACTTTTCTCAAATCCCAGACCTTTCTTCTCTCATCTCCATCGTTGTTCTCTTTTTCTCTCTGTTAGAGCTTCTAATTCTGAAGTGCTTCAAATCTCTCTGGTAAGTGCTGAATTTACAAATTTAAATTTCTAAAGCATCTTTTAATTGAATTTATGAAAAGAAAGTAGAAACTTTGAGGTTATTCCCACATGTATGTTTTTTTCTTCTCTTTCAATATATGTATCCCCTTAGCAAAACAGACACAAGAAAAAGCATCAGAGAAGCGATCCATCACAAGATCAGTTCGAAATCAGGTAAAAATTTTATTCTGAATTTCAGATTTGAGTTTGATTCAAATTTATTTTGCTCGATTATTGCTTTGTATCAGCTTTACTCTTTAGTTTCTAGCTTTTAATCCATTCTCTTCGGTTTTGACATGTGTTGGGCTGTTCTTTCTCAAATCTCTTGAACTTTCAGGTAAATTTCTTACTCTTTAATATCAGTTTTGTTGTTTTCTATGTAATGTTTCTCCTTTTTTGCCCTAATTTTTTTCAACCCACAGAAGATACAAAAATTTCTGAGTTAGGGTTTTGATGGATGAAAATTGGGGGAATGGTTTTTCTAACAGACACTATTGTGTGCGTAACCTTCTATCCCTGTTACATATGATAATGAGGCTCTATAATTCTCTATAAGGTAATATTAAGGAGAATATAATCATGTTATATTTTTATATTAACCTAATTATTTTGCATTTAATAATAAGTCGGTTGAATATACTCACTATTTATTAACATCTATTTTTTTTTAAATGATAGGAATACATGTGCAACGCATATGTCCAAAACATAAAATTATTTTGGAAATTTTACCACCTATAGAATAGGTTAAGACCTAATTATAACATATAAATATCTTTTCAAAATTTTACATAATATAATAACCTTTTCTATTTTTGTAGCAAAAAATCAAAATTTAATGATTTCCTATATTTAAGCCTTATTTTTCTCAATCAAGTATAACTCCCGTTACTATTTTCACGCTAAATACATATTAATACACTTAAATACAGTTTGACATTTATAGTAATCCCAAATTATGCGGCGGATCTTAATGTTGTATTATTAAATACAACTTGTTTAATACACTAAATACATTATAGAATACCGTAAAACATTCCTATATCATGTAATAGTAGAAATGGTTTCTATTTATTGCTAATTAGGTCTTTATGAATGCTCTTTATGAAAAATTCTCTATTATTTTTAAGATATTTGATAAACTTACTCATTTGCAATACTCACTCTTATTCAGAATGCAAGAACATCTAAATTTTAGATAAAAGGCTAGCCAATAACGTGGAAGGGAACTCAAATTGATATATAGATGTGTCCTTGAAAGATCACTGCAGATACATGGTGATATGTTGCAAATGAAAAATATATCACTGTTCCATGCAAATCATTTTGCGTCAAATTAACAATGTTGAGCTAGATTTATGACATGACAATAGTTCAGTTTCCAAACTTAAACCTACGATATCATCATTCATTTACCGATCCCAGACAGGCTGTTCATAGTAACCTAAAAAATAGAATAAATAACCAACTATAATATGTTAAATTGCACTGATACTGCAACAATTATTTGCAGATAAACTCCGTGTATATAAGTTAAATCCTTACTATATCAAATGCCGAACAAGTAATGAAAGATGTGTAAGCTGACCAATGATCAACATTTCTCATAGCTGCTTTATTTTATATAAACGCCATGAGCAATCTTCATAATTGTTATTGTTGCAGAATATCACATAATGTTATAGTTACACAGAAACTATATCTAATAAGCAATGTTATAATAACACCACCTGATTGTGCCCCCAACCCCAAAAGGAAAATATAAAATAGAGAAAAACATCATCGGGTATTAATAATATAACTTCTCACTGGACTTACCAGAAAAAATTGGAGATAATTGTTAAATCTCTATTAGTTTGATCAAAAAGCAATACTGTCGACGAGATGCAAGAAAGTGGATGAATACATATAGCATCCTCACAAGCACCTTTAAAGCCCTTTTTAAGCAGTGAAGTTTGCATTGGTTCCGACAAGTATCACTGACTCGGTCGCTGGAGAAAGCTTTTTGCTTGTTATGAGTCCACAACTGATGTTCCCATAAGCTCCCCATCAGTCTAAAACCTCTTGCAAAGTTGTACCTGCAAATGTATTGATCGCACTATATGAACAGTAGGGCACTTCAGTAATGGACAACATATTAGTTAAGGAAAAAGAAGCTATATCTGAATTGGCTGAGGAAGACTGGAACATACAAACTTCAGACACAGGGTTTAAAGGTGCAGATTTTTTCATCATAATGATGCCAATAGTCAATAGAATGAGCCATCCAAATTTTAGGATACTACGTAATCCATTCCAAATACTTGCTACAGCCCAATGACACTTCCCAGCTTTTGAACTAGTCCAGAGTAAAGTAGGGTCAAAATTGACAGAGGGCATATTATGTAGGACCAGTGCCAGTAAATTTGTGTCGTGTTGGATCTGATATGGTGGCCCCATGACATGAAATTTGCATTGTCCATGACAAAACATCGCACTATATGAACAGTAGGGCACTTCAGTAATGGACAACATATTAGTTAAGGAAAAAGAAGCTATATCTGAATTGGCTGAGGAAGACTGGAACATACAAACTTCAGACACAGGGTTTAAAGGTGCAGATTTTTTCATCATAATGATGCCAATAGTCAATAGAATGAGCCATCCAAATTTTAGGATACTACGTAATCCATTCCAAATACTTGCTACAGCCCAATGACACTTCCCAGCTTTTGAACTAGTCCAGAGTAAAGTAGGGTCAAAATTGACAGAGGGCATATTATGTAGGACCAGTGCCAGTAAATTTGTGTCGTGTTGGATCTGATATGGTGGCCCCATGACATGAAATTTGCATTGTCCATGACAAAACATCCACGCAGGATTTTTGGTCATGTTTTTAGGAGTGTTTATTGTAGCATATGCAATGATTATCTGAGAGATCTAATTACTTCTCTTTGGAATTATGATTATTAAATTTTTTATTTGCCAAAATGAACATTAATCACAAAACTAAAATTTCTAACTGCAATCTCAGTTCAGACTTCACAACTGAGAGTGCGTTTATTGAATATAGCTAAGAAAGTCGGCAGCAAAATAGAAGACTTAACTACGGTGATCATATAGTTGTCTCCATGTTCCTCCTTAAAGCGAGACACAGAGGGGGTATTTTTTTTTTTTGTGTGTTTGGATAAGGTGAGACAGAGGGGACAGTTATTTCAGCCAACCTTGATTACAAGGGGCATAGCAGCAAGAGCATGATGGCCAACAGTGACAATCTAAGTGGTATGAACAAGAAGCACTTAAGAACTACAGGGGAACTTTAGGTGCATTGCCGAAGGAACCCTTTCTTACCCACATGTATTTTATGTCATTCAACAAATTGAGCCTTTATTTCCGCACATCAAACTCCAGCTGCAGCTTTAGTATCGTGCTGTGTCTTTCCCTGGAAAATTAACAAAATGCACAGCCTACTGAGTAGCAGGAAAAAGCATAAGACAAAATTAAAACATCAAAATTCTATTTAAGTTTCCACAAAGTATGAAGTAATATCGGTAAAGATCAATATTATTTGGAAGAAGAACAAGGAAAGATTAAAGGTCGATCATTTGGCTCATCAAAGGAACATATTCAGCTCAATCAAGGTAGTGTCCTAATTTAGCATACTGGTTGATACAATTTGTCTCGTTTCAAGACGTTAGTTTCACTGAGACAGAGAGGTGGAGAAGTGAAAGCTGTTTCTTCACATATATTATAACTAAGGATGAATGCACTGCAATCTCAGGTGAATGACAAACCTCAGGTGGACTGCTTCGAACCTTCCTTGTCGGGGTTCGCATGGTGACAAACTCCTCTGCTGATGTAGGATGAATTCCCACAGTGGCATCAAAGTCCGCCTTGGTCAACCCAGCTTTGACAGCAATCGCAAATCCCTGGTATTTTCATGATGACAAAAAACATTACCATGCATATTCTATAATCAATCTCAAACATGCACCAAAGAATTAAGAGGAAATTGCAACCTGTACAATTTCTGGTGCATCATCTCCACACATATGCAAACCCAGAACTTTGCTTGTCTTTGCACATACTATAAGTTTCATGAAAACCCGATCTGGAAGACCAGAAATAGTAGCCTTTAAGGGCCTAAAATTTGCCATATAAACATCAATGTCACCATATTCTTTGATGGCCTGGGAGAACAAAATCAAATCATTAATCATGATAGTTAATTGTTAACTCACAAGCTCTAGCTATTATACCTGCTCTTCCGTTAGACCAACTTGTCCAATAGGTGGTTGGGAAAATACTGCAGCTGGTACATTCCTATTTGCGAGAAGAGAACACGCAGATCAGATAAAAGTTATAGATGTTTCTTTTTAAACCAATTAAAATTCAGCTGTAAGAGCTTATGCATTTGACATGGTAGAACCACCGATCTTAAAGCACGGTATAGTATTATACCAATTGTAGTCGAAAATAATTGGACAACTGTGCATCTTTGACAGTTTTTATCAAACTTTTAAGTCATAAAATGGATTCTCAGATGAAAGGAAAGGCACCTATAATCAGGTTTTGTGGGTTCATCAGCAAAAATAGTTTTTGCCAGTGCTCCTCCCTCCATCAAAGCAACTGGAGTTAAATTAATTCTATCAGTAACATCTCCAACAGCCCAAATTGATGGGACTGATGTACGAGAATACTCATCAACCTGTAAAACAATTTGGAAATGAAACTAACATTCAAGAACATATTCAAAAAGTAGTTCAAGCAAATTAGGAAGAAAAAAAAAGGAGAGAAAGGTAGTCACCTCTATGGCTCCATTCTTTGTCATTTTCACTCCAACCGTTTCTAATCCTAAATTCTGCCATGCGTTTAAACAAAAAGAAACTTAAGCAACCTTTTGGTTAAAACTTGAGTATCCAATCATATCCATTAAAAGAAACCATGTGTTTGAACACTCCACAAAGCACCAACTGATAAACATGAATATAAAATAAAGAACCACAATTATAAGTACAATGGTAACTGCAAGAATGATGACAAAGATGATAATCGCAATAATAACAGATGACAATAACCTTTGATATAATATGATGCAATTATATCACCAGCATTATTAAAGAATAAATAACGATCAAGTTCGTGATCATAATAGAAGAAAAACCAATCACGATCATAGGATCACTAGTCTAACTAAATAATCGACCCTGCCCCCACACCTGACTGGCCCTTGGCAATCTCATGCCACCCAAAGACGGAGTGCTGGAGAGCCCAAAATAAGGGTGCAAAAAAGAACTTTTTCTCATCTGAGACTTCACTGCATTAAAAGCAATAAGAGCAAGCTTTCGCAGGCACAAGGGAGTTTGGGGTTGTGAAGTGTCGCCGATTTTGGGGGGAGGGGAAGTGGTTGACTTTGAGGAGAAATCATCGTGGTCTTCCTCCACAAGTATTCAGTCCAGGTTTGTATTGAACAAGAACCTCTTGGCTACGAACTACCTTACCCTATTAGGTCTATCAGAGATAAGCTAGCAACAGGAAGGCACATCAAACCTTTGTATTAGGTCTTCGTCCTGTTGCAAACATGATATGAGAGAAACCTTCAACTGTTCCTCTGCTAGTCTTTAAAGACAGTGAGCCATCTGCTGACTTGACAATAGCCTGAGGTGACTCCTCAGTATGAAACTCAATGCCTCTCAATGACATCTGTTCACCAACAAAATCCCTAATCTGCATATATCAAAGAATTTGAGTGCATCATCAAGATTTTGGGTTATGAAGGAAGTTAGTTAACAAAAGCTCCTGTGCATGCCAGGGATAAATGACTCACTTCTTCATCAAAGCCTCTCAAAACCTTCTTTTGTCTTATAAAAACATGGACCTCACTTTTCAAGCCATTGAAGATTCCAGCAAATTCAAGTGCAATGTAACCACCTCCAACAATGGCAATTTTGCTAGGTTTCGTTGGCAAATCAAGGGCTGCATCAGAATCTATAGCATACTCGCTACCAGGAATATCTGGGATAAATGGGCGCCCTCCAACTGAAATCAGTATGTTCTTAGCCGAGTAGAGTTTTCCATCCACATCCACTGTATGAGGATCCACAACCTGAAAGTACAGTCAAATACAAGGAAATAAGCTTTAACTCGAAGCCTTACGGAGCATGATAATGAAATTGTAACATTTCCCAACCTTTCCTCGCCCTTCAATCAGAGTGACATCAGCATTCTTCAGAATATTCTTGTAAATACCCATGAGGCGCTGCAACTCGGCATTTTTATTGGCAATGAGGGTGCTCCAATCAAATTTAGGTTCCACATCATAGTTCCATCCAAAACCACAACTTTCCTCAAACTCATGAGAATATTTTGACGCGTACACGAGTAATTTCTTGGGTACGCATCCACGAAGCACACACCTTTATTAGAGAAACAAAGAAAATCATTCAATTAAACAGATACAATAGTGGTTTTGTTACACTTTACATGAAACTATTACTCCCTTTATTCTAATCTGTACGACATTCTTTTCCTTTTGGAATTTTGCAAGATGCTTGACACCATTCTATTTCTGTACAGCTTTCACAATTATCAAGAATTCAGATATATTAAATTGCTCTAATTTTATAATTTGATATGATGTTTTCTCTATTAAACTAACTTTTCAACCATTATTATAATAGTTTTTTTTCAATGTCACAAATATAATAGTAATAGATAAGCCAAACTAATATCTTAAACTACATACCTAGTCAAATACCTTCATATAAAATGAAATGGAGGGAGTAGTATTTAAGCAATCAAACAATTCTTTACTTATGGTTTTCAAAAATTATTCAGATATTTTAATATATTGACTTAAAGTACTTTTACACAATTCTAAATATGTAGATTTCATTTAAAAACTGAAGCATTATGTCAACTTCACACCAAAATATTTGACTATCGAACTCCATCATTCTTCTCGAGAATGGGGTACTCATTCACCCTTCAAAGTTCAAACAATATTATCATCTCAATTCCACTATAAAGACAATTTCTTGATTTTCCTTTAGATCTCTTCCATCTGTTAACACGAAAAATTTGAGACCAAGAATAATTTGGGTCTCTACTTCCTCTGCTTAATTTGGACATGACCCTGTGGATGGAACTGTCAGATACGAAACAAGCCCGAAAGGAACTCATTAGGTTCAGTATTGCTCGTGACAACTTGGCCTAAATGGACTAATTCCAATATCCATCTCAAAGGATTGGATAAGAAAGAAAAATCTGCCTGATCAAGTCATACATGGTGTTACCATATGATGACTTGATCAAGTAACCGCCTCTCCATAGAGCATGGGGCAAGAAAACTACGGTTGAAGGTGAGGGCGGTTAGCTGACGTGAAACGGAGTCAACTAACTACTACAATACTAGCTGGAACACGCTGAGCTTTTAAAGAACAATCCAGTTTTTTAAGTTGAAGTCTGTAATGATATCATGTAAAAGCTTAAGTTGTTAGAGAGAGCGCATTTTTAGTTAGTTAATCATATTGATCCTCATGCCCTATCACGAGCGAGCTTAATTCTGTTTTCATGAGCCAAGTACCTAAGAAGAATTTGGGTGACGGTACGACTCGAAAGCACGACCCTTGCCTACTCTGATACCAAGTTTAAGTGTGTGACTATCTCATCTAAAAGCTTAAATTATTAAGGAGCATACTTTTATTCACTTAATTATAAATCTTCAAGAAGTCCGTAAGGGCTTACCCCAAAGTTATAAATAGGACCGTTTGCACATAGATTGGACGTCATGCATCATCCAACATACATGCAAGTGCAACACATATATTCTTTCAAGTAGTTCAATTCCTTTCATTTCCTTTATAACTTTTCTTTATGTTCCATTTACAACCTTTCTTTACATACTATTATCTTAAATTCATGTCAATCATAGTCTAGTTTCCCGAAAACAACCTCACTCTCCCTAGTGCAATATGCACGACTTGTGCTATTAGGACCTTCCATGAAGTGATTGTGAACCCACATTCATGAAGTGATCTTGGAACCCATTGTAGAGTCTACGTCTCTAAGATGGTTGTCATACCCTTGTCACATCGTCCAAAAATGCACTACTTTTGGAGGAAATGGAAATGACACACACCCGGCTGCATTTTTGAAGTGTACAACTCAACTTAATCCTCTGACTTCATTTAGGAATCACACAACTCACTCAGTTCGACCAATTCAGAAACATTGCCACCAATATCATAAAACAATAGTATTACATTTATCTCAAAGCACAATTGGGCGACAGGCTAGTACGTAATCACCCTATATTATCTACTCCACTATAATTAGACATTTTTTAAAATTTTCCTATACATACTACCCCATATAATAAAGTAAGCTCAAAACTAAAGATAGCAAATTTATACTACCAAGTTTAAAGGGTAAAACTAAGAAACTCACGTGCCACCAACGCCACCAGTGGAATCAGAAGAAATAGTGGAGAAAGGGAGCTCACAAACAGCAACAGAAGCCCCAAAATTAGACGCAAAACGAGAAGCCCTAACACCACCGCTACCAGCACCGATGGTGAATAAGTCAAAGTCGTAGTGGCGAGGAGCGTCAGCACCATTGGAGGACTCGGCGCGTGGAGCGGTGAAACGGCGGCGGGTACAGGATAATGATGATGGGGTACTACGGGAGTGGGTGAGAAAATTGAAATGGAGAGGCTTAATTGGGTTAGAGAGTGAAAGAAGAGAGAATTTGTGTTTGTAGAGAAGAGTGTGGAAAGTTGGAGAAGAAAGAGTAGTACTGAGCTTTGGTGTGCTCAGAGATGTAGCCATGGCTGGCGGAATCTAACAGTTGGTTTCTAATCTGTTTAGGTGATGACAGATGTTTATGTATTGTGTAGGAAACAGTCCCTAACACCCCAAATTCTCAAAATATCCGAAAACAAGTCGGCAAAATTTATTTTACAGTTCTTTGTTTGAGGCGCTTTTTAAACTCTAATTTGCAAAAGTAAAACTCAAATTTTACAAAATTTCAAACAAACGCTTCGGAAAGGAGAAACAAACGGCTTCACTCCTACGCAGTAGTTTATTTTTTAGAATGATAAGTAAGTTACTTTATTTATTTCAAACTAAATTAAGGGACGAAGGCGAGGGATGCAGATGAGTTTAAGTTGTGGTACTCTGGGGTTGAGAAGGGTAAGAATGGAGTAGGTATCTTGGTAGATAGGAATCTTAGGGAGTCCGTGGTTGAGGTTAGGCGAGTGGATGATAGGTTAATGTCTATTAAACTGGTTATTGGCGGTAGTGTTCTCAATGTCATTAGCGCTTACGCGCCGCATGCAGGCCTAGCTGAGGAGGTTAAAAGGCGTTTTTGGGAGGGCTTGGATGAGTTGGTGAGTAGTATTCCCCAATCCGAGAAGTTAGTTATTGGAGGGGACTTTAATGGTCATATTGGGGCGGAGGCTGGTGGTTACGGTGAGGTGCATGGCGGCTTTGGCTTTGGGGTTAGGAACGGAGGGGGCACTTCGCTGCTTGATTTCGCTAGGGCTTCGGAGCTTTTGATCGCGAACTCGTCATTTCAGAAGAGGGAGGAGCATTTGGTTACTTTCAAAAGTTCCACGGCGAGGACTCGGATTGATTACCTCCTCCTCAGAAGGAGCGATAGAGGGTTGTGCAAGGATTGCAAGGTTATTCCGGGAGAGTCCCTTTCAACTCTTCATAGACTCCTAGTGATGGATGTAGGTCTCCGGGTGAAGAGGAAGAGGAGGGGTTCTCGGGGCCGACCGCGGATTAGATGGGGAACTTTGACTAAGGAGAAAGCCCGGGAGCTGGAGAGGAAGCTAGTTGATGGGGGAGCTTGGAGTAGCTCTGGGGAAGCGGACGCAATGTGGTCAGTGACGGCGAACCTGGTTAGGGAGGCTGCGCGAGATGTGCTTGGGGTAGCCAAGGGCTATTCAGGCAGGCACCAAGGTGACTGGTGGTGGAATGAAGTAGTCCGAGGAAAAGTGGAGGCGAAGAAGGCGGCGTTTGCTAAGTTTTCAGGGAGCTCAAGCGAAGAAGAAAGGAGAGCGAACAAGGAGAACTACAAGGTGGCGCGGAAGGAAGCGAAACTGGCGGTCACGGAAGCTAAAAATGCAGCGTTTGGGCGCATGTACGAGGAATTGGGGGAGAAAGGCGGGGACAGAAAGTTATTCCGGTTGGCTAAGGTGAAGGAGAGGAAGGCGCGGGATCTAGACCAAGTTAGGTGCATCAAGGACGAGGATGGTAGGGTTCTGACGGGGGAGTCGCAAGATTAAAGTAACTACAAAATATTAATGAAACTATTAACGAAGAGGGGGATCGAGTCTTAGAGCTAGGGGAGCTGGGGAATTCAGAGTGTCCTAGAGACCTCGGCCACTGCAGGCGCATTAAGGAGGAGGAGGTCTTGAGGGTGTTGCGTAGGATGAGTAGGGGTCGAGCGACTGGGCCAGACGAAATTCCGGTGGAGTTTTGGAAATGCATGGGTAGGTCGGGAGTGGAGTGGTTGTCCAGGTTGTTCAACGTGATCTTTAGGACCAAGAGGATGCCGGAGGAGTGGAGATGGAGTACAGTGGTTCCCTTGTACAAAAACAAAGGGGATATCCGGTGTTGCAACAACTATAGGGGTATCAAATTAATAAGTCACACCATGAAGGTCTGGGAGAGGGTGATCGAGGCGAGGGTGAGGGAGATGTCATCTATATCTGTGAACCAGTTTGGTTTCATGCCGGGTCGATCTACTACAGAAGCTATCCACCTTGTGAGGAGGGTGGTGGAACTGTTCAGGGATAAGAGGAAGGACCCGCATATGGTGTTTATCGACTTGGAGAAGGCGTACGATAAGGTCCCTAGAGAGGTTCTGTGGAGATGCTTGGAGGCGAAGAGCGTGCCAGAAGCCTACATCGGAGTGATCAAAGACATGTATGATGGAGCCAAGACTAGGGTTAGGACGGTGGGTGGCGACTCGGACCATTTTCCGGTGGTTATGGGGCTACATCAAGGATCTGCGCTAAGCCCTCTCTTATTTGCCTTGGTAATGGATGCTCTAACTCGCCATATTCAAGGGGATGTGCCATGGTGTATGCTCTTTGCTGACGACATAGTCTTGATAGACGAGACGAGGGCTGGTGTTAATGCGAAGGGTTTTAAACTAAGCAGGTCTAAGACAGAATATCTAGAGTGCAAGTTTAGCGCCGAGTCGAGCGAAGTAGGCTGGGACGTGAAGCTGGGATCTCAGGTCATAGCCAAGAGGGACAGTTTCAGATATCTTGGATCGGTGATTCAAGGGGACGGAGAGATTGACGGGGATGTCACTCACCGTATAGGAGCGGGGTGGTTGAAGTGGAGGCTCGCATCGGGAGTCTTGTGTGACAAGAAAGTTCCACAGAAACTCAAGGGGAAGTTTTATAGAGCGGTGGTTAGACCCGCCATGTTGTATGGGGTGGAGTGCTGGCCTGTGAAGAACTCTCATGTCCAGAGAATGAGAGTTGCGGAGATGAGGATGCTCGGGTGGATGTGCGGGCTCACCAGATTAGATAAGATTAAGAATGAAGTTATTCGGGAAATGGTAGGGGTAGCCCCAATGGATGAGAAGCTGCGAGAAGCGAGACTCATGTGGTTCGGGCATGTGCGGAGGAGAAGCCACGATGCACCGGTGAGGAGTTGCGAGCGGCTGTCGGTAGTTGACGCGAGTCATGGCAGAGGGAGGCCTAAGAGGTATTGGGGTGAGGTGATTAGGCAGGATATGGCTAGAATGGGGATTTCCGAGGACATGACCCTTGATAGGAAAGTTTGGAGGTCTAGTATTAGGGTTGTAGGGTAGGGCCTTCTAAAATTCTTAGTACTTCTGTTAGGGGCTGAGTGGGGTTTGGTAGCGATCTCTATAGTTAATTAATGTATTGTATTGTGCCTCTTATGGTAGTAACCGATTGGTATTATTGCATGTCATTCTACTTTCGGTTTTATGTTTAGATAATTATTTATTTGATTTATCCCGGATTTACTAACATTGTTTTGTTTTGTTTTGTTTGTTGATTTTCTCTCTCTTTTTCTGAGCCGAGGGTCGGCCGGAAACAGCCTCTCTACCGCTTCGGAAAGGAGAAACAAACGGCTTCACTTTTACGCAGTAGTTTATTTTTTAGAATGATAAGTACGTTACTTTATTTATTTCAAACTAATTTTTGATACTCACGTGTAAACATGATATGTAAAACGCTTTCAGCGGCCAAATATATTTGGTTTTGACACAGGTACTTTTTATCTATTAATTTATTATTCTATCCATAAACTAATTATATTTCCTACTATAGCAGTTTTTGTGGGTAAATTTTTTTTTCTTCTCCAATTCTTTTTTTATTTCTATGCTTCTTTTTTTCATTGTGAAGAGGAGAAGCCCCGATGCCCCGGTGAGGACTTGTAAGTGGCTGGCGGTAGTTGGCGCGATTCGAGTCAGAGGGAGGCCCAAGAGGTATTAGGGAGAGGTGATTAGGCAGGACATAGCAAAATTTCGGATTGCCGAGGACATGGCCCTTGATATGAAAGTGTGGAGGTCTAGTATCAGGGTTGTAGGATATGGACTTATAAAAAATTTCGCACTTATTTCCGAGGGTAGGATCGGGGCTTGGTGGGGCTCTCCATACTTGTGGTAGTTACTGGTCGTTGTTATTGCATGCCATTTTACTTATGATTTATGGTTATATAATTATATATGTGATTTTTGTAGGAGTTACTAATGCCCTTTGTTTCTGTTATTTTTGTTTATATTTTCCTTTTGCATGCCATGTTATTTATGGTTTATATTTACATAATTATTTATGTGATTTCTATTGGAGTTGCTAATACTCTTTTGTCTTTGTTTTTGTTTTTTTTTTGTTTCGTTTTTTTTTTCTCTTTTCCTTTTCCTAGGCCGTTGGTCGATTGAAAACAGCCTCTCTGCCTTTTCGGGTAGGGGTAAGGCCTGCGTACATATTAGCCTCCCTAGACCCCACTTTGTGGGTCTATACTGGGTAGTTATTGTTGTTCTATGCTTTTTTCTTTTTTTTCTTTTTTCTTTTCTTTTCTCCGTTTCTTTTTTCACATTTTTTTCCTATTTTTCCTATTTTTTCTCTTTTATTCATTTATTTTTGCCCAAATCGTATTATTGTTATTTTTACCATAACTTATTTGACCTCTTCTTTATTTTTATTTTTTATTTTTTATTTTTTTCTTTATTTCTTGTTCTTTTTTTAATTCCATGTGATTGCCATGCAAACCTTGATCTTATTCCTTACAAATACTAGTACATAGTCTACCATTAGCAGTAACACCAACCAGTGATGGAGCAAGACGATATAATTTACGGCCACTAAATCTCCATACATACTAGTTAGAATAGAAATGATAATAAAATATTGAAAATTACAATAAAAAAATATAAGTAGCAAAAAAGACTTCTAGTATGGTATACATGTATACCAACAGAGTATATGATTGCTCTAGAATATTGCTACAACTATTTGTGACCATACTATTGTACCAAAATATTAAAAATATAATAAAAGTATGAGAAAATTACACGCTAGCATTACAAGCTAAATGTTCGCAAAGCAACTTGCTCATTCCATTTACTAATAGGGTATATAGTTGTATGAGTCGTTCCAATAATTGCTTATAATTATAAAAACTATTACATAATACACACAATATATATGCATCAAGCACAAAAATTATCCAGCACTGCAAATCACGTTCATAAATAAATTTAGAATAGAATTCACTTAAAAATGCAGTCAAAACAACCAATAAAATGTTCAAACTACCATATGATACCAATATGGCATATAACTATACCAACATGGTATACAGTTTTACTGGTTAATTTTCGATAACTATATGACTATACTACTATTATATAACACGCATGCATAAAGAGAAAAATAAAATAAAAAATAGTGTACCACATATTAATGTAATAAAGTATTTCAAGATATTGAACTATATTACTATTATTTTAAAAAAATTAAATATTGTACTAATAAATGCAGCAATTACAAACGAAAAATGATTAAACTAGCATATGATACCAATATAATATATAGCTATACTGATAGGGTATATAGTTGGAATGCATTGTATACCAAAATGATATATTTGTATTGAGTATACAATACAAATTCGTCTTCTTCTCTTATTCAACTATATTTCAACCCAAACTTGTAAAATCTACTATAAAATCTCTACCAAATTAACTAAAACTTTACATACAATCTCCAATCAACTTTTCAAACACACCCATATAGGATCGGATCAAAATAATTAAAAACTCAAACAAACCAAGTTATGAGTTTCAAGCTTCAAGGTCCTTCAATGGTGGATTTAAATTTTTGTACAATAAAGTTAACCCACCCATAATCACTGAAAAGCGCAACAACAATTCACGAAAATCATGAATATCAGGTGATTTTTTCCGGTATCTGAATAATTAATTGCAGTAACTATTAAAATCATGAATACAATATAGGAGCAGAGGGTGGAAGAAAAACCCAGAACAGCCTGATAACCATGAGCATAATATTGAGGTGATGATTCAGTGACGCCAGGTGGAGGAACTGGCTGAGGAAAACCGATCATCGGTTGATATGGTGGGTAACTGGTAGGTGCTTGAAAGTTTTCATATTCAGGGGAGGAGGCGGGTAAATAGTTTGGGCCCTATGGATAGGAGTAGTAAATAGTTTGGGTTCTCGGAATTGATTATTATAGAATCGTTCCGGGTCAAGTACGGGAGAATATCTCATAATTACAAATGAGAAAAGAATCAATTAATCCCAAATTGCACGTGATTTACCATTATTATGACATTAGTTACAAATTAATTATGTAATGTACATAAATGTAATAAATGATTGTAACGGGCAGGATGAGGCAATCAACTACGAAAATGACTCAACATGGGATTCCATCATTTACTCAACTGTTACAAGTCTTCCAAAAGTAACGGATGGATTGAGTAAATGCTTATAATGGACCCATAATTCAAAGAGAATGGTTACCTAGATCTATAACTATAAATAGAGATATTTTACCACCATTGTAATCATCTACTTTTCTTTCTTACAGTTCTATACATTGTAATCCTTAGCATCTTTGATGGGTTTTGAATGTCTTTGTCTTATGTTTTATGATCTAATAAACATACCGTCGAGAACCAAATAGGGAACCTGAAACACTTGGTACATATTGCTACTGGACGGATTCCAGCCAGAACTCCAGCTAATGTGAACTACTACTAGTGTAAAAATAGAGAAATGGGACACGGACCTGATCCCTTGTATTTCCCTGACAATAGTATGAAAGTCAGTTGTGCACAACTGAAAAATGACTACCACAGAAAACGTGCACACAATGTAGCAGTTTTGCAGTCACTTGTCTTTTGACCAACCAAGTGCTTACATCATTCAAGTGACATCAGTGTATTAACAATAGTATTACAATAAAACATCACTTGAACATTTGAGAATTCTCTTCAAGCATTCAAGCCTTCAGAGATAGTGAATTCAATTCTCAAGAGCCTCAAGAACAAAGTAAAATGATACTACGGACCAGTTCCCAAATCTAATATTCTATTATATTTAGTTGAGTTGTAACTTTGTAATTATTCTTCATTGTAATTCCTAAATTTCTTAGCTAGAAGCATTGCTTAGGAACCCCTTTGTAAAACCATAAACTTTTTATGTTTGTGTCATGACTAGAGTTAGTCATGAGTTGAAGTCTTTGTAATAGGTGTATTGCAAAGTAGCTTATAATAGGTGTATTGCAAAGTAGCTTATAATAGGTGTATTACGAGTTAGTGAGTGATTAGAGAATTTTAATTCCCACCAGTGTAGGTCTGGCAAGAGAAAGCTGGAACCCGTTAATGAACCTAAAACTATGAAAAAAATGAGGAGCGAAAAGAGTTCTGCTTCAAAACGATTTAGTTCACCAATTGTGAACATGTCGTGATGGCACCCAGTCCCCACGACTAGGTAAGCCTAACACGTTGCGGAAGATACAAGTTATAAACACTTAAATAAGAAACAGCGGAAAATAGCATAAAAAGATATGTAATCCGTGCCGCTTGGCACATACATCCGTCACACAATAAATAAAACACTACCAAGATCCGGAACCCCACGGTAACACAGACTAAAAGAGAAATACAACTGTGGCTTTATGTGTAAAGAGTATCTAACAAAGACATGAGAGAAAACATCTACTAATACTATCAGAATAGAAGGAAAGCCTCCGGATCCGCGGACGTAGCGGATCATACCTCGAGGTCTCCCTGAAAGCTGCGGAATCACCTAGTATGAGCCTGTCCTGATGTACCTAGATCTGCACAACAAAAGTGTGCAGAAGAGTAGCATGAGTACACCACGGCGGTACTCAGTAAGTGCCAAGCCTAACCTCGATGGAGTAGTGACGAGGAAGGTCGGGGCCCTACTAAGAAACAATAATATAATGATGATAACAATAAAAAGTAGTTTAAATGATAATAATTCCGAAATAACAACAATAAGATGATTACTGCAACTGTCTACAATTAAGCTAACAACAAATAACCAACTCAATGAAACAAATCCAGGATCTATGGGAATTGAACCCACAGTCCCATTCTCAGTACCTCGGGTCTCCGGGAATCGAACCCGCAACCCATGTCTCAATAAATAATCAATAACTCGGGATCTCCGGGAATCGAACCCGCAGTCCCTACCAATAACTCGGGATCTCGGGAATCGAACCCGTAGTCCCTACCAATAACTCGGGATCTCGGGAATCGAACCCGTAGTCCCTACCAATAACTCGGGATCTCGGGAATCGAACCCGTAGTCCCTACAAATAACTCAGGATCTCGGGAATCGAACCCGTAGTCCCTACCAATAACTCGGGATCTCGGGAATCGAACCCATAGTCCCTACCAATAACTCAGGATCTCGGGAATCGAACCCGTAGTCCCTACCAATAACTCAGGATCTCGGGAATCGAACCCGCAGTCCCTACCAATATCGCTCCGGGTCTCTGGGAATCGAATCCACAGCCCTGGGTCTCCGGAATTGAACCCGCAGTCCACAAACATAACAAATAAAAGAAAACGCAGAAAGAATATAATATGCTTAACTACAACTTTACCAAAATTAGTGCCAACAACTATCAAAAAGCTCAAGTAAGGCAATTAGGCAACTAGTCATAAAGTACTACCTAATCATGATTTTCTAACTACTACCGTGTAAGAATATCAGATTAATCGGCAAAAAAACAGGGATATCACAAATTAGGCATTTTATATAAAGTATGTGTTCAACAACCAGCGCATGTACACGCTCGTCACCTCGCGTACAAGGCATTTAAACTTTCACATAAAAATCCTAGGGGTGGAAGTTCCCCCACACGAGGTTAGACAAGCCACTTACCTCAATTCCGGTATAAAGCCGCTAAGAAACGACTCCCTTGCCACGAGTATCCGACTCCGAGTGGCTCAACTCTATCCAATTAAATTGCAAATTGTAAATAATAATTCAAGTAATTTATTCTACAATTAAATTCTAAGCTAATACGAAAAATTATGAAAAATGACCAAGATCACACAAACATCGATGAAGCTCGATTTCTAAAAGACGGCGTTTTTAGCCATACATATCCGAAATTTGCCCCTTAATGATACTACGATGATCCAATATAGTTATGTAACTTCAATCTACAATTCAACATTCAATAGGGCCAATATTGATCATAAATTCCATAACTTATGCCATTTAGGCATATTATCAAACACCTTGTAGGCATGGTTATTTTTACCTCATAACTATAGTATTGGTTCTTCCAACTATCACAATTAACCAACAATTCATCTCACCATCATTCCTAACCAATTTATTACTTCCAAATACACCTGTATGACCATCCATTCACATCCAACCAACAAAAATTCCATCAAATAAACACCTTTAAATCCCTACCATGTTCATGTATTTAAATTGGGAATTTATGACTTCCAATTACCATGCCATAAGTTGTAATACTTGATTCATACTCATATTCTCATAATAACACCATATGTGTAAGTCTAAGGTGTAGGATTACCTCTTGTAGATCAAATCTTGAAAGACAAACTTTGGGGTGTTCTTGAGATTTTGAAGAAATCCTATGAAATTCAACCAAAAATCATGTTGTAACTAGTGATTGAGAAGAGAAATCACCATGAAAACACACTTAAAAGCTTACCTTAGGAGTGCAATTGAGTGCCTTGGTCGAATTGGGGGTGTTGGGGAAGCCCTAGGCTTGAGAAATGACTCAAAATCTGTCATTTCCCGTCCTTAGGTATATTTAGGGCCTGCTACTAGCGCGCCCGCGCTAATTAGCGCGGGTTGAGGCAGTAAATAACCCATTAGCGCGAGCAACTAGCGCTCCCGCGCTAAGGCCGTGCTACTGACACATGCCCAGAAAAATGGTCATAACTTTCTGTTTACACCTCCAAATGACGAACGGTTTGTTGCGTTGGAAACTAGACTCAAAGGGCTTTAATTTGATAGGTTGTAGCTCACACAACTCTTTATATAGCGGGAGATATGATCGTTTAAAGTGAGGTCTTGTGCACACTCATTTACATCTTCGCCTATTATGAAGTTTTCCAACTTCAAAAGTTCCCGTTAACCATCCGAAATCACCCCGAGGCCCCCGGGACCTCAACCAAAAATACTAAAACCTCCTAAAACATCATGCAAACTTGTTCCAATCATCGACATGCATCAAACAACACCAATACCATCAAATTTCATCGAATTCAAGCTTAAGTTCTTCTAAAACTTCCAAAACACGCATTTAATCAAAAACCCGACCAAACGACGTCCGAATGACCTGAAAATTTGCGGACATATCCAAAATCACA
This sequence comes from Nicotiana noctiflora, assembly GCA_032618575.1. Taxonomy (NCBI): domain Eukaryota; kingdom Viridiplantae; phylum Streptophyta; class Magnoliopsida; order Solanales; family Solanaceae; genus Nicotiana; species Nicotiana noctiflora. The sequence goes on from JASVEL010004219.1 coordinate 52,773, forward strand.
TAACAAAGCTACAGAAATTGTCGGAATTCCATTCTGACCCCCGGATCAAAATCTCACCTATCGTTCGGATTCGCCAAAATTTCAAACTTCGGCATTTCAAGCCTAATTGAGCTACGGACCTCCAAAATACATTCCGAACGCGCTCCCAACCCTCAAAATCACCTAACGGAGCTAATGGAACCATCGGATTTCCATTCCGAGGTCGTCTTAATGCTATTCCAAATACGGGCCATTTTTCAACTATAAGGCTCTCATTTAGGGACTAAGTGTCCCAAAACGCTTCAAATTCTATAACCGAACCTCCCGGCGAACCACAATAGAAGAGATGAACTTAGGGAAATAGTTAGATTGGGGATCGGGGCATAATTTTCAAAAACGACCGGTCGGGTCGTTACATCTTCCCACACTTAAAACATTCATTCGTCCTCAAATGAGCATAGAGAACATACCTGAAGTAGTGAAAAGATGAGGGTACCGGCTGCGCATATCCCGCTCGATCTCCCAAGTCGCCTCCTTGGCCGGTTGACCTTGCCACAGAACCTTTACTGAAGCAATGTTCTTAAAACTCAACTTTTTGATCTGTCGGTCCAATATAACCACTGGCTCCTCAATATAGGATAGATCCTTGTCCAACTGGACTGAAATGAAATCCAACACGTACGACGGGTCACCGTGGTACCTCCGGGCCATAGAGACATGAAATACGGGATGGACTCCAGCTAGGGTGGGAGGTAAGGCCAACTCATAAGCAACCTCCCCAACATGCCTCAAAATCTCAAAAGGGCCAATAAATCTAGGACTCAGCTGAGCACATTAGCCTGATATAGTTTGAAGATATTCCCTCTTGTTCAAACAATTAAGTCTTAGAGCCTAATTCCAACATCCGAAATTCTGTGTCAGGCTTGTTTTCATCAAGAGATCACTCAATATTCCTCAAACGCCGTCCTCAAACATGACTGCATAACCTTGCTGGATTCTTACCTTACAACACAAAATCCACAGGACCACGATAATATTTTATGATCAAATTAGCCAAAAATTCAACGAATCGGTTGCTCCCATTGCACCTCACGATCTACATAGGTCTCGTTCCAACTTTTACAATACCGACACGACGGAAGAGATGTGCCGATATCCATAACCAACTACTGAATCAACAATTCATTGGATATATACTCCTGACAGGATCCATTACCTTGTCCTAAACTAGAGGATGATCCTTTCCTCTACAATATACTTCATATAATCAGTTTGCACTGACCCCAAATCACATAATCTCATCTCACCCAGATACGAACTGCTCAGGCGATAAGCCACATCATACATAATCAAAAGTCCCACAAGATGACACAATGTGCTAGTAGGCTATTAATTCGTACGTGGTACCAAAAGGAAGGCGAACACTAGAGAGAACTATTCAACTCTCACACTAACATGGACTTCCTCATAAAAATAGGAAGCGGAACACATAAAAGCAATTATGGACACTGAAATAAACATCACACTGTTACGGCGTGCAACCCGATCCCAACAATATACCCATGGCGGCGTGCCACCCGATCCAAACAATATAACCATGGCGGCGTGCCACCCGATCCCAACAATATAACCATGGCGGCGTGCCACCCGGTCCCAACAATATAACTATGGCGGCGTGCCACCCGGTCCCAACAATATAACTATGGCGGCGTGCCATCCGACCCCAACAATATAAAACTCACACAAGAAGTCATATGTCGAGCTGAATAGCTCGTCACATAAAAATTCTGAATATCGATCATAAGCACACTAAGGTGCATGATATCAGACACAATGAAACATATAGCGCTATAGGCTACAAACTCAAGCACAACTGAGGTGCGATATAAGATCTGAGTCTCAAGAGCCATCATGCTCATATAACATCACCGCTGAGCGGAACCCCAACACATAAGGAACTTACCAAGCCGTCTCACACTCATACGGTGCAATATATCTTTACATGAGTTAACTAACCGCGAAAATAAGACCGCGACTATCCCTCCATAAAGGGCGCATTGCTGGAAGAAACATAACCGGCCTGATGCAAGGCTCACTTCCACATTTAAATCTATCCACCGACCTTAAGTCTATCCTGGTCGTGCCAAGCTAAGTCAATAATATTTCACAGGTCTATAACCCAATGAGTAGAGTGCCCTCCAACATAAATTCTCAATTGAATGATATCACCAAAATCCTCATACTTGGTTTAAATTTCTAACCAATCAAGTGACTACAAGTCACACCTATACAATCTTCTTGTGGGTCAAGCTCCCACTATCTTTCAAATAATTAAACGGGCTTGCACATTCAACCTACCGGCTGTACTAACACTGAAAAGCGATCAGGAGTCCCTAACCGGGATGCAAAGCCTTTCTCACAGAACACCGATCTCAAATGATACTGATGTTAATACCCATCTTACTCAAAACACTGAAACTCCTTTCCTGCTCATCTGAGCTCTTTATATCACATTCATTGACCAAACTGTGATCTTGGTTCTTACTTCAAATTCCATACCACTCACTGCACCTCACGTGCCGATATACGAAAGACACGATTTCCATCACAACTCTAGAACTGACGATAGGCTAATACTTCATCACATAAGACTTTCCATTTAACTCATTTTAGGAGAACTATAGCAACACACAGGCGAGTTCTCATAACCGTTGAATATGCCAATCTCTAAGTAGTGGTCCAAGCCACCATAACCCTTTCCAAGGTCCGCCTACTCATAACAAGCCCTAACAAAAGAATACTTAAGAATGCCATCAATCACTGTGGCCGACAAGCCTCAAATGCACCGCCACAATCACATGCATAACTCGATCACGTTGCATGAACCGATCATTGACATCAATATGCCAACTCAACTATGGCTAATCAATCTACTTCCTTCCAGTTTATCCTGGTTTGAATGTTAATATCTCCCTTCAATACCTAACTTATTCCAACCGCACTCACCCCGAGTGACCTTAAATAATAAGGCCATGCTATCTCCAGAACGACGGCCATTTCATGTCTCTCGAATACTACACCATAAGTCAAAACATCATAGAACGTGTTGTGCCCTTCATCGTATGTTGCTTCAAAAATTTGACTCCCAATTGTACTTGTAGTCTCAGTATTATCAGGCACCACACTTTACCTCTTGAATTTACTAGGACCTCTATTGAGAGCCATCCAGCCCTGACTTGTCCCAATATGCAACCAACTCTACTCAATTTTATAACATATGAATACCCTCTCGATAAAGCCCCCAGCGGAACCACTTCCCGCAAAGCCTGCACCTATACGAGGCATAAATCATGAGTCTTTCCTCAAGTTTGAACACGAGCCAGTAAGGCTAACCATAACATTCATTCAACAATTCATATACTGAAATTACCACTCATGGCCCTTTTTCCGTGGCTGCAATAACACAATAATACGCTAGTATCCGGAATTCACACAGGTAATTAACCATGCGACCCAATCTTAAGCGGTGGGACTCTCCCACTTAGCCCAAAGCCACTATTACATGACTCTCGAACACATTAGAACCATTCTCTCGAGTCATTTACTATTATTCAACTGCAACTCACTTGATCCAACGAATATAACCACCTGTGCTCTATTAGCACTCTAACACCATAGGGTATGACCTCATCCCAATACAACCAAACATCTTCTCGCTCCATGCATCGAGCATTATTTACCGCGACAGCTTAAGACATATTGTGATTCTCACACCTACGAAGCACCAGGTAGCCTTCACCGAAATCTTCCCTGCCGATAATGAAAGGTAGAATTTATTAGGGATACAGGAACATCAAAAGTCCCAACATCATACCATACAAGCCTCAACTCTTGCCTATGTGCCAGTTTCAAAGAACTTTTGAATAGCACTTAAATACGGCGCAAGCCAAATCTGATATGATACATGACCCATAATTTGGTCGTTGATAGTAAAATCCTTTCACTTGGCACGAAGCCATAAGACACATCTTGCTAATCCATGACAATAGCCTTTATCATTTGTACGTCTTCATCATAAGACAGCCCAAGACATTCGTTTGGCACATGTCCTTCTTAAGACAGTTAAACTCATATCCCCCCAGTATCTCTGCTGGCTGAATCCTTCGCTAAATAGATATCTCATATGAACCATATAGTCTTTATTACCACAAACTATCTTTAGATCTATATCCACCTTGTGATTCTACCATTGTTGTGACGATTAGGCAGTTAAGTAAACCTTCTCAAGACCGTACTTATCAATCGAATGTCAGAACCTAGTGCACCCCCATGTGCACAATTGAAGATCTCTCAATTATCTTGCATTATTGATATGGATGACACGCGGTAACAATGGTTGAGTAGATTCTTGACTCCCTTGAGATCTCTCTGCAGCGTCATGAACCGTCGGCGCATACTTGATACCGAGTGCACAATTTCAATACACGAGTGGATGCAAAAGGAAATATGACATAAGCTCCAACTGAATAAATGACGCACGATAAGGAATTCAAAGAATTGAAGAGTTTCCTAAACAATTACATAGCCCCTCGTAGATAAATACAGACGTCTCCGTATCGATCAGCGAGAATCTAAGTAACCGGTCTGTGTCCCGTGACTCCTACGAACCTAGAGCTCTGATACCAACTTGTCACGACCCTAGTTCACCAATTGTGAACATGTCGTGATGGCACCCAGTCCCCACGACTAGGTAAGCCTAACACGTTGCGGAAGATACAAGTTATAAACACTTAAATAAGAAACAGCGGAAAATAGCATAAAAAGATATGTAATCCGTGCCGCTTGGCACATACATCCGTCACACAATAAATAAAACACTACCAAGATCCGGAACCCCACGGTAACACGGACTAAAAGAGAAATACAACTGTGGCTCTATGTGTAAAGAGTATCTAACAACGAAATGAAGAAAATGTCAACTAGTAATACTAGAATAGAAGGGAAGCCTCCGGATCCGCGGACGTAGCAGATGCATACCTCGAGTCTCCTGAAAATACTCCTAGATCACCGGTAGTGCGTCTGATCAGATGGACCTGGATCTGCACAATAAAAGTGTGTAGAAGAGTAGCATGAGTACACCACGGCGGTACTCGGCAAGTGCCAAGCCTAACCTTGATGGAGTAGTGACGAGGAAGGTTAAGGCCCTACCGAGAATAATAGAAATAATGATAATAATATCGAACAGTGCAAGGTATGAGTAAATCTGAAATAGCAGCAAAGCAAGATAAAACTACAAGTCATCTACAGTTAACCGAGCAAAGAGAAAACAACACAACAAGTACAAATCAATAACTCAAGATCTCCAGGAATTGAACCCGTAGTCCATTCATACTCAGCAGCTCAGGATCTCCTAGAATCGAACCCGCAGTCCATATATCAGTATCACAGGATCTCCGGGAATTGAACCCGCAATCCTTTGTATCAGTATCACAGTATCTCAGGGAATTAAACCCACAGTCCCTTATATCAGTATCACAGGATCTTCGAGAATTGAAACCGCAGTCCTTTATATCAGTATCATAGGATCTCCGGGAATTGAACTCGCGGTCGCTTACCTCAGTAGCACCGGATCTCCGGGAATCGAACCCATAGTCCACAGAACACAAACACAATCAAATAAGAGAATACAGAGAGATATGAAGTACACTCAGGATCTCGGGAATCGAACCCGTAGTCCCTACCAATAACTCAGGATCTCGGGAATCGAACCCGTAGTCCCTACCAATAACTCAGGATCTCGGGAATCGAACCCGCAGTCCCTACCAATATCACTCTGGGTCTCTGGGAATCGAACCCACAGCCCTGGGTCTCCGGGAATTGAACCCGCAGTCCACAAAAATAACAAATAAAGGAAAACGCAGAGAGAATATAATATGCTTAACTACAACTTTACCAAAATTAGTGCCAACAACTATCAAGAAGCTCAAGTAAGGCAATTAGGCAACTAGTCATAAAGTACTACCTAATCATGATTTTCTAACTACTACCGGGTAAGAATATCGGATTAATCGGCTAAAAACAGGGATATCACAAATTAGGCATTTTATATAAAGTATGTGTTCAACAACCAGCGCATGTACACGCTCGTCATCTCGCGTACAAGGCATTTAAACTTTCACATAAAAATCCTAGGGGTGGAAGTTCCCCCACACGAGGTTAGACAAGCCACTTACCTCAATTCCGGTATAAAGCCGCTAAGAAACGACTCCCTTGCCACGAGTATCCGACTCCGAGTGGCTCAACTCTATCCAATTAAATTGCAAATTGTAAATAATAATTCAAGTAATTTATTCTACAATTAAATTCTAAGCTAATACGAAAAATTATGAAAAATGACCAAGATCACACAAACATCGATGAAGCTCGATTTCTAAAAGACGGCGTTTTTAGCCATACATATCCGAAATTTGCCCCTTAATGATACTACGATGATCCAATATAGTTATGTAACTTCAATCTACAATTCAACATTCAATAGGGCCAATATTGATCATAAATTCCATAACTTATGCCATTTAGGCATATTATCAAACACCTTGTAGGCATGGTTATTTTTACCTCATAACTATAGTATTGGTTCTTCCAACTATCACCATTAACCAATAATTCATCTCACCATCATTCCTAACCAATTTATAACTTCCAAATACACCTGTATGACCATCCATTCACATCCAACCAACAAAAATTCCATCAAATAAACACCTTTAAATCCCTACCATGTTCATGTATTTAAATTGGGAATTTATGACTTCCAATTACCATGCCATAAGTTGTAATACTTGATTCATACTCATATTCTCATAATAACACCATATGTGTAAGTCTAAGGTGTAGGATTACCTCTTGTAGATCAAATCTTGAAAGACAAACTTTGGGGTGTTCTTGAGATTTTGAAGAAATCCTATGAAATTCAACCAAAAATCATGTTGTAACTAGTGATTGAGAAGAGAAATCACCATGAAAACACACTTAAAAGCTTACCTTAGGAGTGCAATTGAGTGTCTTGGTCGAATTGGGGTGTTGGGGAAGCCCTAGGCTTGAGAAATGACTCAAAATCTGTCATTTCCCGTCCTTAGGTATATTTAGGGCCTGCTACTAGCGCGCCCGCGCTAATTAGCGCGGGTTGAGGCAGTAAATAACCCATTAGCGCGAGCTACTAGCGCTCCCGCGCTAAGGCCGCGCTACTGACACATGCCCAGAAAAATGGTCATAACTTTCTGTTTACACCTCCAAATGACGAACGGTTTGTTGCGTTGGAAACTAGACTCAAAGGTCTTTAATTTGATAGGTTGTAGCTCACACAACTCTTTATATAACGGGAGATATGATCGTTTAAAGTGAGGTCTTGTGCACACTCATTTACATCTTCGCCTATTATGAAGTTTTCCAGCTTCAAAAGTTCCCGTTAACAATCCGAAATCACCCCGAGGCCCCGGGACCTCAACCAAAAATACTAACACCTCCTAAAACATCATGCAAACTTGTTCCAATCATCGACATGCATCAAACAACACCAATACCATCAAATTTCATCGAATTCAAGCTTAAGTTCTTCTAAAACTTCCAAAACACGCATTTAATCAAAAACTCGACCAAACGACGTCCGAATGACCCTGAAAATTTGCGGACATATCCAAAATCACATAACAAAGCTACAGAAATTGTCGGAATTCCATTCCGACCCCCGGATCAAAATCTCACCTATCGTTCGGATTCGCCAAAATTTCAAACTTCGGCATTTCAAGCCTAATTGAGCTACGGACCTCCAAAATACATTCCGAACGCGCTCCCAACCCTCAAAATCACCTAACGGAGCTAATGGAACCATCGGATTTCTATTCCGAGGTCGTCTTAATGCTATTCCAAATACGGGCCATTTTTCAACTATAAGGCTCTCATTTAGGGACTAAGTGTCCCAAAACGCTTCAAATTCTATAACCGAACCTCCCGGCGAACTACAATAGCAGAGATGAACTTAGGGAAATAGTTAGATTGGGGATCGGGGCATAATTTTCAAAAACGACCGGTCGGGTCGTTAACGATTAAGGCACCAAAAAGTTCTGATGGGTAACACTTGTGACCCAACAATTTCTAATATGGTTGGTATGAGCTAAATCTTGGCGATGGTTGAGTTTCAATAGTAGGCGCATCTGTTCCAAATCGATGCACACAAAGTGTATGAGGATGAGGTTCAAAGCTTTTATACAAGCCTCTTTCCTATTGATACCGACCATATATGTGCATTGGTGAATGAGGTAGATATTGTGTTTGATATCTGTTTGCTTAAGGATATTCTTAAAATCCCTAAAGGTGGTGTGTCTAATGTGAAAGATTCATGTGGGTCTAACTTTCGGAATGTTGTGGTAAAGGATAACGCGAATCAAAAGGGAGACCTATTTATCAATTGCTCTTCGAATTGGTAAACAAGGTTCTCTACGGCCTCGTGCTGAGAGGAGGTCGGCGACTTCTAAGTTTAACCTATTTCTAATGGAGGAACTGGATGACTTTAACCATGTCAACCTGCATGCTATCATGATCGAACATATGCAAAAATTAATAACATTCAATGTTGGCAATCATGGTCTTCCATATGGGTTTTTGCTTACGCAAGTGCTTAAGCTTTTCGATGCGCCACTGGGGCAAGGCAAGTTAGGAACCATGAATAGACCTTCTCACAAACAACATTGGAAGAATGTGAGTGCATCGAGAAGAATAGGGGTTAGGTAGTACATCCACAATCTCACAGCTCATTAATGCTCAAAATAGTGCAACTGGGGAGATTCAACGGTTGAAGGCTAGGAATGCTATCCTGGAAGGTCAGCAGCCCAAGGGGTTCCAGAGTCAAATGAGGAAGTGGCTCGTTTGACAAAAGAAAATGTTGATCTCAAGGCACGATTGGATAACCTGAAAGCAGAACTGCTCAATGAGCAAAATTTGGCCAATGCTTGAATAGACATAGTTCTCCAAACTCTTGTTGCACCTTCCAAGCCCTCTACTCCTAGTGCCCCCGAAGTAACCCTTCCAGTGAACATTTTTTGGATTGTCTTTTTTATTTTGTATGACTTGGCAGATGTTTTTTTTCCTATGATGTGGTTGGTCTGTATCAGTACTGCTCTCATTTTTAACAGTCCAATTTTGCCTTTGCTTAAAGCAAAGGCATATGTTTTATATATATAATCTATCCTCTTTTGTTATCTAAATACTTGTGTTCTCTGTTTCTCTTCTCTATCATGTTGTGTGCATATATGTGGCATGAGATAGCTAGGCTAGACTTCTTTATGATGTTTGACTGCTTATGTATTTTTAATGATGCCAAAAGGGGAAAGTATAATTGAAACATGGATCTGATTAACGGGGAAGCATAAAGTCAGGGGGAACTTGTGTAGTTCCTGATGCCTCATATGGTTATTTGTGCTCTAAATATATGTTATCAATGTCTAAGTTTGTCATCATCAAAAGGGGGAAAATTGATGGGTTTTCAATATCTTTGCCTTATGTTTTGAATTATCTAACATACTTATTGTCAAGAGCAGATAGGGAACCTGACACACTTGATACACATTGCTAATGGACTGGTTCCAACCAGAAGTCTAGCTAATGTGAACTACTACAAGTGTAGAAAATAGAGAAACAAGACAGGGACCTAATCCCTTTTATTTCCCTGACAGTAGTATGAAAGTCAACTGTGCACAGCTGAAAAGTGACTGCCACAAAAATAGTGCAGCAGTTTTGCAGTCACTTGTCCTTTGACCAACCAAGTGCGTACATCATTCAAGTGATATCATCAAAGGTGTATTAACAAGAGTATTACAACAAAATAACAGTTAAACATTTGAGAATTCTCTTCAAGCATTCAAGCCTTCAAAGACATCGAATTTAATTCTCAAGAGCCTCAAGAACAAAGTAAAGCGATACTACGGACCAGTTCCCAAATCCAATATTTTGTTGTCCTTAGTTGAGTTGTAACTTTGTAATTGTTCTTCATTGTAATTCCTAAATTTCTTAGCTAGAAACGTTGCTTAGGAACCCCTTTGTAAAATCATAAACCATTTATATTTGTGTCATGACTAGTGTTAGTCATGAGTTGAAATCTTTGTAATAGGTGTATTGTAAAGTGGCTTACAATAGGTGTATTACGAGTTAGTGAGGGATTAAGAGTTCAATTCCTATATTGCATAGGCTGTAATCTTAAAGGTGCTCATAGTGAAGTTAAAATTCTACTAGTGTAGGCCATGATTTTTTATCCCCTTGAGCAAGAATTTTTTCATATAAAACTCCATGTCGTATTTACTTACTGTTTTATTAGTATTCTCAGTGGAAACTCATAGAGGACCAGGTAATCTATAGTTTGATGTTCATATAAACTATCAATCTTGCTACCAAGTTAGCCATAGTTTGGCTCTTCAAGCTCTGTTCTGCTTATCATCCTATCAAGGATCATACAATAAGAATTATTTCTTCTATATTTTTTATTTATTATATTATTCATAATTAGATTTATTTTTCACTTCTCTATCACGTTGTATGAACGAAAATTTATATATTTTCGATCGAATCGGTTGCTTATGGCCCATAATATAACATTAATTGATTTGACCTTAAGACTTATTTTTAGGTTAAACAATTTGATTCCTTTACCGAAAAATCAAGCAAATTTGCTATTCATCCAAAAATACTAATAATTTATATTAATCTTCGCATGTTTTCAATTTAAACCTTCATCATAGACGAAATTACCAGTCAACACAGTTGAGGACCATCGAGTTGGAGATGACTTTACTAAGAAAAATGGAAATGGAGAATAGCCATGATAATAATATATAAGCAACGAACAAAGAAAATTGGAGAATAGATATTGGTACCATAACTATTAGTACCAAAATTGATTATAACGGATCTGTACCAAACGCGTTTATTGTACTTATCAATATGCTGAACTATAAAATATATTTGAAAAATATTTTGAAAATTTAAGCTTATTGTACGACTGTACTTTTATTTATTTATTAAAAGCCTCTTTTGATTAACTTTTTACTTGCGCTTTGAATAAGCGGAGCTTCAAACAAAAGTCCCGAACCAGTAACTAAGATGTGCCATTCTCAAGATAAAATTTCTTTCACGAAGGAATCTGCAAGCATTGCAAACGAGTCAATAGAATTATGAGGTAAATTGTGGTATTATATCATGGCCCCCTTGGACATAGTTTCCCCGAAATTTTTTCGTAGGACAGATTAGATCTCATCGTCCTCCAAATCATTCTCTTTGATAGCACATGTGTAGAAGGTCACGTGCTCACTTGGATTGGTCGTTCCATTGTACTTAGGAATCACAGGCATGCAAAACTTCTTAGAAATTGACTTTGGAGCGGCACTTGGAGGAAACGGTTTTTGAACAAACTTCTTGGAGTCCAGGCCCTTCAATACCGGTGGTGCTCCTGGGATTTGGTTAACCGTGGAATTATAGATTTTCACCTTCTTGTCATTAGCTTCGATTTTCTTCTCTCCTAATTATATCTGTTTTGTTAGTTCTTTGAGTATCTTCATGATCTCGGGGATGGTCCCTGACTCATTCTCATTCGACCTCTCCGGGATCGGTTTATTTTCTGTGGATAACTTCCCAGGATGGCTCAGGCTCAATCCTGCTCGGCGTGCAGCTCTGGTTTTGGAGCTGGGCTATCACTGCATGTTGAGTCTGTAACATTTTGAAGATTACCCGCAAGTTGATACCATCATCTTCATTGTCGTGCATATTTTGTGCAACCAATCGGACTCCTCTACGAATAATATTCTCAGGATTTGTAGGCAAGTTTGCGTTGATGGCTACGTACGACCAAGTGTCGATCGGGTCCGCAACTGTAACTCTATTGGGATCGACGAGGGGCATCTCATTACCGAGTGATATGTTATTGTTCTCGTCATGCTGGCCGGATTCAGTATCCACGTTCAGAGGGGTAGATTTGGAGTTCGATATTTCAAACTTGAATCTGAATCAAAAGTACTCCAAAGAACAAGTGTAAAATATGGTGTAGTATTGAAGTTTGTAACAAACAACCACTATTATCCTTAGCCCTATGGTGGGCGCCAAACTGTTTTCCCTCTAAGTCGAATAACAATTAAATTTGTAAGTAATTTTAAAGATACGTGGTTTATTCTACACAAAGCAATTAATGCAGTAAATAACGAATAAATAAAGACAGAAATAATTCAAACCACATGACTGAGTTAGTTCTAGTCTCTGTGAAATAATCGACATCGATCCGAGCCCACTACGATCATCGATAATGAACAAGAAAGATAGTTAATAGCTGAGAAAATAATAATATATTTCCTTGAAGTGCCAATTACAATCCGTTTTACAAGCAATCAAACCCCCTTATATAGTAGGGGAATCCTACATTAGGTACAACTCTATAAAAGGTGAAAAATCTCAAAATTAACTGATTTCTGATTTATTTTTGGTACGTGTCGAGATATTGGGCCAGTCACGTATATCTAGGTATTTTGTTGGCCGTTCTCGACCACCTGACAACGTTCTTTGAAGATAATCAAGCCTAGGACCGATCCCGAATCATGACCTCGATATCTTCGAGGGCAGGCGTTATGGTCCGGACTCCAAATTGAGGGGATCTCTACCTTGGTCTAGGCCCCCTGTTACCATATCTCGAGCCTGGCTCATCATGTCGAAAACCGGGATGTACTATGAGACTGATTTTTCCCGCATACAGTATTCTTCCTTTGTACTCATGAACTACATTGGTATTGACCAGTGCTGCACTGACCCTTCACAATTCCAAGGACATGAAAATCATGTTAAATCACTTAATGTCGAACTTGACCCATCTGTATATATGTCATATGATATGTTCTACTTTGAAATGCAAAGGAATATGAGGAACTTGTCCGAGGAGTTTGATCGAAATTATCTTCACGTCGTCATCCACGATACAATAGGTAAATTACGCAAAATTGTTGATGATAAGTCTAGCAAAGGTTGCCAAAACTTGAAGGTGTTCCTTGATGCAATTGTAATCTTTGACCATGATGTTGATGAGAGGAATTTGTTTGAATAATCATCGCACTTTCACGGGATGGTACCTGCTAGTAAGTCATCCATGGAGTTGCCGGAGAGAATGAAGGTTGATGGAGAATGTATGATTGGTGATTGTGTGATTGGTCTTGAAAAACTAGGAGAAGGAGGAAGATTTTGTGTATGTCCTGCTCGCATATGTTTCTTGGAGAATACATTAACGATGGTTAGAGAATGGTCATTGTTGTCCTATCGGCCGTTATGAGATGCGAACTGATGAATTAGCCTCCTCCTTAACTTAGCTACCTTCATTTGTTAGATCGTCTTCAAATAGTTGCGGGGAGGGGCTCGCGTCTGATTAGCTAATAGCTTACATACCAAGGTGGTGATCAGAAACTGGTCCGAGAGGATGATCACCACACTGGAACTGAGATACGACCTAGACTCCTACGGAAGGCAGCAGTAGGGAATTTCCTGCAATGGGCTGGACATGTGCAATAGCTCACTCATTGATGTTCTTTTACATTAACATTTTATGTTATAAATTACTAACTCTTCTAATTGATCATGTAAAGACCTTATTATGCTAAAATTATACTGGGACTAAGAGTCCACTGCATTGGCATGAACCTGCCCCATAATATGTGCCAATATTGATTGCACAAGTTATCTCTTCGAGTTTTATAACAAGTATAATTGAAACACCACACGAGAATTCCAAGTCAATGGTTATTCACACAAGAGAAGCAGAAAACTTAATTGTCTAGGATCAAGTTTTACAATAATGAATTTCTCCATTTCGTTATTCATTATCTGTCCCATTGTTTTCAATTCGTTAGAAAGTGTTATTGATGTAGCGGATTGTTTTTGGAGTTGTAATGTAACGAATTAAATCGGATGGTTCTATTTCTCAATTTTTCTGACTTGCTCCTACGAAACCAAGGTCGAAAAGATAGAAAAAATCAGTCATTCACCATCACTGATGAAGGATTCCTCGAAAAGTTAAGGATTAGTAATCCTGTTTAGAAATCGAATAGATTCGGTCTTATTCATACGCGAGGATGGTAATAAAAAAGAAAGAAAATGGTGATAGCACTCAAGCAAATCATTTATTTTGTCGATTGAAGATGAAAATATTGGATTGCAGATAATATCTGATTAGGCCTAAATTGACAATAAATTTTTGCTAACATTCTTCATTCGTAAATCAGGTACGTAGGAAAGGATAATGCATAGAAACCGGATGAATATATTATTATCAGAATTTGATGACCAAAACTTTACTCTTACGAAGAAGAAAAAGGAAAGAGAAATTGAATTATCATGCAGTAATCTATCTATATAGAATAGGAGAAGCAAATTCATATTACTATGCCAAGTGTCAAAATAATAATTAAACATGTGTCTATATTTGGACAAAGCTACAACTAACTTGGAGGTTAAAAAATTAATTCAAAACAAAATTAATTTTAAATAAAGAAATAGGGAAAAAATAAGAAAAAACGCCTGATACAATTAAAAGGAATAAACGAGTGTCCCCACCCACTTTTTTGTGAGAAATTTATAGTTGAATTCTATATATTTAAATTACATAAATAAATTAAAAGATGAGAAAACCTCCCATGATCCCATGTAAAATCACAAAAAGATAACAAATTAACTCAAAAAAATTTCAGCATAACAGTTACAATTCAATGAATTTGGAGAATAAAAAAAAACTTTTAAAATAATTAACCGATTCAATTATTGGAATTTTGTGAAGTCCCACATTATTTGTACACATATTTTTTAAAACAACATAGAGAAAAATATATAACTGCTCCAATTCTACAAAAAGAAGAAGTAAAACTAACGTCAAAAGAGTCAAAAATCAAATCCTTAATTTAGTTGACTTTGTTAAACTACCCATTTTCTTCAGCACTCCCCACGTTCTCCACCCATGATTACCTCTTTCCAACCCATGACCACTCCCTCATCTCTAACTCCCAACGTTCAATCTCCATTTTCCCACTTCCTCGTAGAAGTTATAAATTACATCCTGTCACACCTCCTTTTGACGCGCTTACCCCGAGGGATAAATGTACAAGGGAGTTTTTCCAATTTAAGTGACAATATTCGGAAAAAAATAGAACGCTGATACAAGGGGAAGAAGGCTAAAAAGCTGCGGCGCTAATCTTCAACCAGCGACCCTATCTTCTTCATTCTCTCAAAAAATCGCTGGAAGATCGGCCTCACAACCTCTCACCAGAACCATCACCCACCCCTTCCTCTCTTGAATTCTCAACAACTAACACACACATAATAACACCCACACGCACACATGGACTGAAACAGTTGGGAGGAGAACAAAAATCTGGAGAGGTCTTTGGTCAGAAATTGAAAAAGAAGCAGAAAAATAAATGGAGGTCGACTGAGCTGATTCGAATTTTTGCCCGAGGCTTGCTGTTGGAGGTGTCCGAGTTCGTCGTCGTCGAGATCTAGAATCGTTGTTTCCGATTCATAGTCGTCGTCAAGCTCCGGTTGTTGCCTCAAAGTGTATTTACTTCCATCAGAATTTATTGAAAGTTTTTTTTTCACATTCAGGTTCATCTCCTTGCTCATTACCTTATGAATTGTCTGTTGCTTCAATACTGAGACTTAAGTGTCCCTGCAATATCTGCTTCAGTACTGAGTATAGTAACTCGTGTTCATGCTCAAATAATGGAGGATGTTCATAAGCATTATAATATATGTATAAATACACTTCGCCCAATAATAAGCAGTACTGCATATCATACCAATATGCTAATTTACACATGTTTGAGAGTTTAAGATTGGCGTCTCTACTTACACTAAAGTAACTTATATTTTATGGTTATGGAAAAATTAAATTCAATACCGAGGTATTTTCTTTCAAAATAGTGAAGAGCTTACAAAGTTCCAAAATATAAGTTGCTCAACCTGATGAGTTCACCTGCAACATGTCACTACTCCTCTCTACATGCTCTTTCTTCACAAATAATAACACTCTTTATACGTATACCAATTTCTTATCTTCTATAGTACTACCACTACTTGTTTCATCACCGAAAATGAATACTATCTGACATATGCAGTATTGAGTGTTTAAATGTTGGGGATAAGTTTTATTTCATTGCTAAATTGTATGTGTAGTATTGATTGTTAGTTTAAGGAAAATCATATAATATATACATATAAAAAATAAAAATAATAAAATAAAATAAAAACTACCATATATATATATATATATATATATATATATTACATTATAAGGAAATGACAAAATCCTCTCATTAAGCCAAGTGGCAACATAAAGAAGGTCACGTGGTATAATTAGTTACTAATTATTATTTGGTTAATAATTAATTATTTTTGAATTTAAATATCTACCAAAAACGAAAATAATAAAAAAATTAAAAACTACCATCTCTCTCTCTCTCTATATATACTAGATATATATATATATATATATATATATATATATATATATATATATATATTTATTTGTTTATTTAAACAAATAGTCATGTACACACAAATGCAACCAACAATAAAAATAACTACCCATTCAAATTAGGTTGGAGTAGTTTCAAGTTGGAGTTTTAAAAAAAGGCAAATGGCACAATTAGTTAATAACAAAAAAATATTTATGAAAATTATATTAACTACTCAAATATGGGTGAGGGTTGGTTTGGGTTAGTTAATTTCTTCATTCTTTTTTAAAATCATTTTCGTTTTTCTTTTTCGAAATAAAAAGTGTATTTATTCATTAAAATTCAAACAATATTATTGAGAAAAGTATAATAAATTTAAAATTTAAAAAATATT
Organism: Nicotiana noctiflora; assembly: GCA_032618575.1. NCBI lineage: Eukaryota > Viridiplantae > Streptophyta > Magnoliopsida > Solanales > Solanaceae > Nicotiana > Nicotiana noctiflora. Next base: position 69,669 of record JASVEL010004219.1, read on the forward strand.
TTAAACAGTAATAAAATATATATCCTCTATTATATTAAAAAAATATTAGCGGACAAAAATATTAAACAAATAATATTCTAATAATTTCTATTAACAATATAATTATAGTAAATATTAGATAATATAATAAGCAGAAATACATAACAAAAAGGTTATTTGAAGACCATATAAGTCCCTTTAAATTTTATAGAAATTGTATTTATTAAAATTTAGATAATACATATTTTATTAATATAGAATAGGAGAAACAAATTATTGTGATAATTCCAATTGTAACATCAAAAAATTAACAAAGTGACAAAATTTTAGGACAAAACTCCAACAATTTTGGAGACTCAAAAATTATTTACAAAAAATTGATAAAAACCTAACATACCGAAATTAACTACTCAAACATGGTTGATATAATAAAGATGAATACATAAAGAAGAAATTTATTTGATGACTACATAGGTCCCTTTAATTTAATCGAGAATTTGTTCATTAAAATTCAGACAATATTATTGAGAACAATAGAATAAATTTAAAATAAAAATTATTTCAAGACTAATAAAAATATATATCTTCAATTATATTACAAAAATAAAGTAGCAGAGAAAAATATTAAATAAAGTAATATGTTAATAAAAATTTCTATTAGCAATGTAATAATACTAAATATTGGATGATATAATAAAGAAAAATATAAAACATAAATGTTATTCGTTACCTGTATAAGTCCCTTTAGTTTAATAGGGATGTCATTTATTAAAATTTAGATAATATTAATAAGAATGACATAATAAAATTCAAAATAACAAAATATTTTAATAGTAATAAATATATCTTCTCTTATATTACAAAAAGAAAGCGAGTAGACAAAAATAATAAACAAAGTAATATACTAATAAAAAAAATTATCAACAATGTAATAATACAAAATAATGGATAATGCAGGAGGATCATTGTGAGCACGTGATTTTTACCCTATATATGAGTTTTCGGTCCGGTCGGTATTATGCCCACCCCTAGACAACGCAGAATTAAAGTTGTTGATTATCAGTAAAATCGAAATCCATCTATTCTTAAACACAGATGTTATGCCAAAAATTATTGCATTTTCTCTATAAATTAAAAGGGTCTAAAGCATTAACAAGTTTGCTAAAAATCAAGAAGTTCTTTTAGTTTAGTTTGGTAATTGGCAGTGTATCACATATTAATAGAGAAAATAGAAGACTTCAATTGAAGAGTTGCAGATACAACATCAATAAGAAGGTAGTAGTAATTAAGTTGATTATATCACATAATACACAAAAATGAAAAGGTGCATAATATAATAATAAAGTGCTTAAAGAGACAATCCAGACTCTTCATCCTCATCAAGGCCAGAAGTGTAGACAGTGTAAAGAGACCAAACCAAACCAAAGACACCAAAAATGATCCAACCAAGAAGGTTGTTGCTGAGACCAAAAGGAAGGCCTGTTCCTTCTGTGCTCATTCTTTCATCAACAAGAGCCATTGCTGCTGGGCTTGACATGCTTGCTGCTACTGCTGCTGCCATCATTGATGCTGCTCCCATTCCCAACTTTGATGTTTCTCCCTCTGACTTCACCTCCATTGAACATCTCACCTTTCCAACTTTGCTCATGGACGGCAATCCTGATCAATAACAAGCAGAGGCGGATTCACTACTTAAATTTAAATAGGTGCAAAGTTGTGAATTCTTTAAATATGAGTTCAAGTCTTGATATTTTCACTAACTTATGGGGGTTATTTGATAAAAATATACGGTCTATGATACAATAGGTTCAATTGAACTCATTCCTTATACTTTAGTTCCACCTCTAATAAGAAGGAATACATGCTCTCTAAACCAAATCAATTAATGATAAACATGCTTAGAAAAGGATTTAGACCATGTTTAGATTAGTTGATTATAAATAGCTTATAAGTTTGAAGTACTGAAACTATTTTTTTAAATAAGCATTTACGCGTTTGGATGGGCGTTTTAAAACTGATGATAAGTAGTTGATATGTTTGCTAGAAAAGTAGTTATAAGTTGTTCTATTATTAAACCAACTAAAATACCCCTAAAACTTTACAAAGTATTATAAATTCAAAAGTTCCTTTATAAAGAAAAGGATAAACAACGAATATAGAATGAACAAAAAGTTAAAAATTTATTTCAAAAAATAGATTTTGTGAATTTAAAAAATATTATTAAGGATAAGCTAGTAAAAGTATCGTTCAAACTAAAACTACTAAACTAAAACGCCATAAGTTAGTGATAACTAACTTATTTTAACTTATAAGCACTGGGCTTATAAGCACATTGGGTATTTACCAAATGTATAGATAAATCAAAAAGTATTTATAAACCAGTTTAACTGGCTTATAAGCTTAGCCAAACATCCTCTTACTTTCAGTAATCGGAATAGGCATGCCTTCAACTTTTTAAGTTTGAGAATTGTGCGGAAGCAGTGCTACATTTTATGCATATTTACTATAGATGTTGTTACCATTATAATATGTATAGCTTATACTAAACACATCTATAATTACAAAATATTAGGATATTTAGAAAGAATATGAATCAATATTTACAAATACATAACCATTTATACATCAAGTGAAGTATTATATACAAATCATTTGAAGAATTGAAGGTATATTTCAAGTGATTGGTGAAAACTAGAAAATGAACATACCAAGAAGAGATGAGGGACGGGATAGAGATCCATTTTGCACGAGGGCGGCACGTGCCACTGAAGAGGTTGTAGTGCAAGCACTGATGGTGGCCATTTCTATATCAATCTGAGAGAATGATCAGAGCTATGGAGGACACACTCTTGAGTATATGAAAGACTTATCGGTTTACTTTATTCACACAAAAATTGGGAGGAAATACACAAATTTAATCTCTATTTGAAAACACAAAAGCCAACCACCCAACATGGATTATTTGGATTGCTCCTTATCTGTTGTGAACCAATTATATTCAGCCATGTGTCATGTCACCTAATACTGACCACTATTTGTTTATGGTGTGGACCAATTAGACAGACGCAATCAAAACAGATATACCACCAAGTAATAAAGTTTTCGTGCCATGTATCAGTCGTTTTCCATTTGATAGATAGGAAAGTAGCTGTGTTCAAATAGAATTCGAAAATAGTATCAAATTAAGAAATTAAATTAAATCGATTAGAAAATATGATTAGGTTTGATTTGATTTAATTTGGTATTGAGTAAAAAAAACTGAACCAAATCGTCATATAAACATATAAATTTTATTTATATTTTTAAGATTTTATAATTATTTTCTTTAGAAAATGTAGAAATATTTGAAATCCTTTCATGTATTAACCTTGAAAATGTAAATTAACGAAAAAGTATTGTTAGATGACTAAGAAAATAACTATTATGTGTTACTAAAAAAAATCTCCCATTAAAATATATTAATAGATCATATATCTGTCAATTTTTTCCATATTTATTAAACATATAGTATTTACTTATCAAAGACTTATCTATAATTTTAACAAAGTAAGATTGAAATAATATTCATGTAACAAAAAAACCCGACAAAACTGAACCAATCCAAACCGATATAGTTGGTTTGGTTCGATTTTGATAAAAATCGAACCAATCCGATTTATTACACTCCTAGAGGAAAGATAAATCACGTTGTCGTTTGTAGAATAAATATTAAACATATTTCATATTCGTGTAATTTGTTCTTTTACGTAGACTTAGCTTTATGATCGTTGGCACCGTTCAGTATCACATACACCATTAAAAAGTTTAACGAAATACTAGGTTTTTAGTTTCCCTTAGTACTAATATTGCAAGCTAAAAGGCCTATTCGCATTTGGAAAAAGTACATGCCTACCTTCACTGCACTTGCCAATATGTCCTTAGTTATCTAAAGAAAAATAAGAGCTCTTAGCAGAAAACAGAATCCAATATTTATTGGACTTTAATTGTTTCACATATAAATTTTATGTTCGGTCTAAACGGGGTTTAGTTGAACTCGTAGCTCAAAGGTTACATCTGTCACTGTGCAAACCCAGTACATGAATGCTACCTCCTGTCTAGAGTGCAAATTAAAATGCAAATGTAATTTGATTGTAATATCGAACCAATCAGCAATTTCCCAGGTTTGAATAGTGACCTCTTAAAGCAGTCACTCACGAGTCATGCATTTGTCAATACAAAAAAGGAGAATGTAGGACAACTTGTATAACAGTCTTCTGGTTCTCATACATGTTGTATGCGGTTGAAATCAGGTATGACCAATTTCGTGGGCTCGAGGGTCATTTTGAGAACAAATTCGAAACGGACCAGGCTCGAGGCCGAGAGCGGAGTACAAGACTTGAAGATCGAAGTGCTCGATGAACACTGAAGCCAAGTATGACCAACCTCGAGATAATTTCTCATCCACCCTCTTTTAAATATTTAATATATTAATTAAATATATTAAACCCAATAATCCCCAACATGAATGGAGAATGGCTATATTACGGAAGTATGCATGAAAAACTGTGTGATTCACAAGTAAGGATTAATTGCATCCGGATAAGTAGGTTTCCCTTTGAACTTTCCGTAGTGAACTTATGTCGGATATACTCGATCAAGGTAGATTTGATATCTTTGAACCGTAGAACTTTGGTGTATGCCTAGATAACTACAAGTCACACAACCAACCCTTAACCGTCTTTGGTTCTCATTGTTGTGTTTGTTTCAGCCATGAACACCGCCTGGTTTCATAAGTGCGTAGAGAATTGGCCTTACAAAGTTCTCCTTGAAGTGGCTAACACTTCACACTTACATAGGTGATTTCTACACGTGTCATACCGTAGATACACTATTTGATATACCCCGTATCAAATTTAGAAATCATTAAAAAGCCTTAACGCTTTATCCTTGGTACTGAATATTGTCTTATGAAGAGAATGGACCAAAAGTTTATTTGATAATGTTGAACCGTCATAAATGACTTTGTTTGATCTCCTTGAACCTAGATCTTGGGATCTCCAGTCTTCTAGGTAGAGTTACCGCCACTATGACTTGTTCTCGGCCACAGTCCCATTCCCCTTGATGATTTCTCAACTATATCTCTAGTTAGGCCTTTTGTAAGTGGATCCGCCACATTATCACTTGACTTTACATAGTCAATCGTGCTAATTCCTCTAGAGAGTAATTGTCTCACAGTTTTATGTCTTTGTCGTATGTGACGAGACTTACCGTTATACATAACGCTCCCAGCACTTCAAATTGCCGCTTGACTATCACAGTGTATGCATAATAGTGCCAAGGGTTTGGGCCAAAATGGAATATCTTCGAAGAAATTCCGGAGCCATTTAGCTTCTTCATCGGCTTTATCCAAGGCTATGAACTCAGCCTCCATTGTAGAGCGGGCAATACAAGTTTGTTTGGACGATTTCCAAGATACTGCTCCTCCACCAATGGTGAATACATATCCACTTGTGGACTTTGAATCAGTTGATCCGGTGATCCAATTTGCATCATAGTTTCTCTCAATGACCGCAGGATATTTACTGTAGTGCAAAGCAAAGTACTTGGTATGTACTAAGTACCTCAAAACTCATTTCATGGCCATCCAATGAGATTGACCTGGATTACTCGTATATCGACTCAATTTACTGATAGCACAAGCTATATCTGGTCGTGTACAATTCATGATGTACATTAAGCAATCCAACACACGAGAATAATCCAATTGTGATATGCTTTGGCCTTTGTTCTTTGCTAATGCAAGATTCACGTCAATTGGAGTCTTTGCAACTTTAAAGCCCAAGTGCTTGAATTTTTCAAGTACTGTCATGATATAATGAGATTGTGACAACTGTCACACCTCCTTTTGGCGCGCTTACCACCCGGGGGTAGGAGCGCGAGGGAGTTTTTCCAATTTAAGTGACAATATTCGAAACGGGATTATTTTATTTATTTCAGAGTCGCCACTTGGAATAAATTAAGGTGTCCCAAGTCACCGATTTATTTAAATCCCGAATCGAGGAAATTTACGACTTTCCAAATGAAGTCCTGCGAACCAGAAATTCTAAGTAAGGAATTCTATTGACCCGAGGGAAGGTGTTAGGCACCCCCGGATCCCGTGGTTCTAGCACGGTCGCTTCAATTATTATAATTGGCTAAAATACCTGATTTTATACATGTTTACAAATTATATGCTCCAATTAAATCTTTTAAACCGCTATATTAATTTGAAACCATGCAAAAAGAAAAGACTAATTGCAACATAGACTCGGACTTTTTGATAGATAGGTGAATATAAAAAAAAGTATCCGGATTATTTATTTGAAACTATGCCGATTAAAACCATCATAAAACTAACCCCAAAAAAAAATCAATTTACTTAATAGTGTATCCCTTAAAATTATTTCCGATTAAAGAATCATACCAAATGATATATTATTTCCTAGCTTTGATTTATGGCCGGAGATTGAATGACAAGATATAAGCTAACGGAGAATTGATCAAAATATACGAAATAGAAATAATTCAACTTGATCCAATTATTAAAAAGTAAGATTGTTTACTATCCTTAATCCGATGTTAATTAGCGAAAGCAAGACTATGCGATTAAAATCGATCTAACATTAGCATCTAAAACCCGGGCTAACTTATCTTGTCTACTTAAGTATAAACAGATTTCAAGAGAAAATCAAGTGAAGAAATTCAAAAAAAATGATTCAAAATACCTTGCATTAATAATTAACATCAACCAAATTAATAACTTAAACATGCTTAAATTAATTGACTTTAACAAATTACCAATTTAACATATCAAGGGAAATCTTAATCCGTACAAATACATTATACAACTAACAATGTATATCACAAAATTGAATCCGGTTCTAAAAATTACTAACCAATGACCCAAAGTCCCTTTAATCTAATTACTAAAACAAAACTCCGGAATTTCTAATGGTGACTTGATGTATTCCGAAAATCTATGACTGCAGTAACTGATTAAACAAAAATGCAATACAGAAGAAAATTTAAAATGATAACAGTAGTTTCTTCAGTTGATTCCGAAATGATTCAGGTACATCGAGCGAAAAACTTCAAAGCATTATAGAGGATGAAATACCTGGGATTTGAATTGAAATAGAGCAAAAAGAAAGGTCAGCAACAGCAAGTGAAGAAAACAACAGTTGGCAGCAACAAACAAGCAACAACAAGTAACACTTGAAACTCCAGTACAACTCAAAGACCTCAAACTTAGACAGGAACAGAATCCAAGCAACGACCCAAGATCAATTGGTGAACCAAACAGAAACAAACGAATGATCTCCGAAGAATTGAACACTCAAAATTCGAAAGAGAACACTGTATGTGTGTGTGTGTGAAAACAGGGATATACTCTTCTGATACACACACTGTGAAAAACAGAGAAGAATGTGAAAACAGTGTGTATGTGAAAAACAGTTTTCTGTTCTGAGTGTGTGCCTGTATGTGTGAATTCCAGAGAGTATTCACTGTATGTGTGTGTGTGTTCACTGTATCTGTCTCTTTTCTGTGTGTTCTTGTGTCTGAAAAACCAGTGAACTCTCTGTTGGTGTCTTCACTGTTTTATAGCCCTCAAATGATACCTTTCAGCTTTATTTTTTAAGTGTTTTAATATTATCCAGCTATGTTATTCCCTCTTTTTTGCACTTTTCAACTTTTGATGCACTAAACCAAAATAAGAAACTAATTTTTCCCATGTTCAGCCCCTATCCAGCATAAAAGACTGCCAATTTTATTTTAAAACATCCCAAGCCAGAGCTTTCCCTCTTAGAAATATTAATCTGAAGTTCAACATAATGCCTATCTTGCTTTACAACCAAATTCACTTTAAACCATGTGCATTGCACTCTTAGTTGCCTAGCTGTTGGCTTTCAAACTCTAGACTAAGACAACTATCAGCAGTTAACTCATAAACTAAAATCAACCAAACAATTTAATTCAATTCAACAGTGAATCAATGAATCTCGGCCAATGCCGGATTTGTAGCTCTAGTGTTCTAACAAACGAAACTACGAACCTAATCGACAACATTTGATTAGCCGATTACAACAAACAACAATCAATAACACACAATCGATGAACAAATTTTTTCATTCTTCAACACTTAAAGCCGAGAGAAGAAGAAGAGAAATGAAGCAAATACGAAACTAAATGTTCGACGACGCTAATCGACGCGAACCTGTATTCAACAACATTGGTAATCAAATAGACAAAGCAAAATTTTAGACTCGACAATTCACTGACAGTGTTTCGGCCAAAGCAGAGGAAAGAAGGAAAATGAAGCTAACTAATCGACGACGCTAATCGACGCAAACACACATTCTATATTATTCGATTAGCCGATTACGATATGCGTAATCGACAAACAAACCCGACAAAGCAGTGACTAACAATTTCGGACAGCATGTATAAATTCAATGTCAAACAACTTAACGATATTAACAACGAATCGAATTCGATTCGCAATCACTCGTTAAACAGCGAAGAATAACAAACAATCAAGTCGACCAAATAAAAGGTCCCAAGAGATGAAGAAGAAAACCGAGAGTTTGATGAAATCAACAATAATCAATAACAAACGAAGACTAACTAAACGACGAGTATAATTAAACAAAAATAGAGAAGAAAAAGGAAATACCTTGAAACAAAAGAATGGGGCTCGGCCGAATTGGATTCAAACGGGTTCGAGATTGTGTATTTGAAGTTAAACGGACTTTAATTGAAATGTTTTCAAGCGAAAACGTTTCAATTAAAGTCTATTGACTTCAACACCTTCAATTCTTGATAAAAATCTTCAACCCGAAATTTAGGGTTCTTGACACATGGATTTGGGGTTCGACGATTTTCGGCTAGATTCGAACCGGATTAAGGGTGGTGTGGTGGTTAGGGAGGTGAGGTGAGGGTGTGGTATCAATTTGGGGTGGTTTGGGATGAATTTTTGAATTTCAACTAGTTTCGATCTAAAATCCGAGACGTTTGGGGACGATTTGAAACTAATGGTTGCCGGATTCGTGTTGAGGGGGAGAAGGGGAAGCTATGGTGTTAAAATGGGGTGGTTTGGAGCACAGCCGCCGGCGGAGGCGATTTCCGGCCGGCGGTTCTCGGTGGTAGGCGGCGGCGTTAGCTAGGGTTCTTTGTTTTGGGGCTGTTCGCTGAAGGGGGGTGACGGGAAGGGGTGTTTGGGTGAATGGGAATGGGAGATAGGGGTTTGGGTAGTAAAAATAGGTTAATTGATCTGGACCGTTGGATCAACAAAATCCAACGGCTCAGATTTAAAAACGTAGTGGGCGGATCCGGCTGGGCTGGGGCGGCTGGGTGTTATTTTGGGCCTTTCTTGATTTAATTGAATTTGGCCCAAATCGAATTCCACACAAAGCTTTAATTATTTCCTTTTCTCTTCTCTTTTTAATTTTAATTCTCAATTTATTAAAACAAAAAAAATTCTAATTACACTACAAAGTCAATTAAATTATAAGAAATACTAATTAGTTATATGAACAAATAACACACTCAATTTAAACATCAATTAAATATAAATCACACAATTAGGCATTTAAATACTAGAAAAGCAAAAATACATATTTTTGTGATTTTATTTTGCAAAAAATAAACTTAAACTACCCCTAATTGCAAAGTTAGATCAAAAATGTAAATATGACCTATTTTTTGTATTTTTATTAATTTAAACACATATAATCATGCATATACAAATGCAAACAATTACCAGAAATAACACGAAAATTCAACAAAAATGCACATCGTAAAAAATAGACGATTTTTGTTTTGATTTTGTGGGAGTAATTCATGTTAGGCAAAAATCACGTGCTCACAGCTGCCCCTCTTTGCGCGTAAACACGAAGAGTTTTTCGTGCAAAGATAAATGAGCAAATATGAGCGATTTTTTGCCCGTTTGAATACTCCGTGGGAAGCATTTCGAAAAAGTTTGACCGAGCCTTTGCTTCGGAGGCTTCCTACATATCCTGGGCTAAACAGGAATCAGGTCAATGTAGTTCGAGAAGTTTTGGTAGTCGGGACTACCATGGACTGAGATTTTGCTGTTACTGTTGCTATCATTGCTGCTGTTGCTGCTTACTACTTACCGACCTCCTTATTACACCAAAAGAAATTAAAGTTGAACTAGCTATGCTATCAAACTATGAGTTACAAGATTCCTATCTATGATTCTCTTGAAGACTTGATCTTGAATCTTAGCTGATTTGCTGTAGACCTCGATCTGAATCTTGATGCTCCACAAGCTGTGCGTGCTCGTTTATTTCTGTAACATTGAGTGAAACGGAGTCGGCGGAGCTTGTTACTTCGATCATCTTCTGTGCAATCCGCGCCTTTGTTTACTCCAACGTTTGAAAATCTTTTCTCTCGGTTCTTTTCTTCTTTTCTTCACTCTGGATTGATGTTCCATTTGTAGGTTATCTCGATCCTTGCGTCCCGAGGTCAAACCTATTTAGATAACAAAACAAACAAACGAACGAAATTTTTCTGCCCCAGTTTTGCTAGGAAAATTTCGTGAGTTAGTTGTGACACAGAAAGTGATTAAAAGACTCTTTGGTATTGGGTAAGAAAGTCATGGTTTCACAAAGGTTCAAACGGCTTTCTGGCCGGGATTTTGTAGAAGAGTTTCACGGCTTTTTGGCCGGAATTCAAACAATATCTAACGGTTTTTTGGCCGTCAGATCCTCGGTTTTTTGGCCGGGGTAAAAGTAAATGGCTCCGCAGTTTTTGACTGGGGAGATCCTCGGTTTTCTGACCGGGGATAAAAGTTTCACGGCTTTCTGGCCGGAATTCAAACAATATCTAACGGTTTTTGGCCGTCAGATCCTCGGTTTTTTGGCCGGGGTAAAAGTAAAAGGCTCTGCAGTTTTTCTGACTGGGAGATCCTCGGTTTTCTGACCGGGATAAAAGTTTCACGGCTTTCTGGCCGGAATTCAAACAATATCTAACGGTTTTTGGCCGTCGGATCCTCGGTTTTTTGGCCGGGGTAAAAGTAAATGGCTCCACAGTTTTCTGACTGGGAGATCCTCGGTTTTCTGACCGGGGATAAAAGTTTCACGGCTTTCTGGCCGGAATTCAAACAATATCTAACGGTTTTTTGGCCGTCAGATCCTCGGTTTTTTGGCCGGGGTAAAAGTAAATGGCTCCGCAGTTTTCTGACTGGGAGATCCTCGGTTTTCTGACCGGGGATAAAAGTTTCGCGGCTTTCCGGCCGGAATTCAAACAATATCTAACGGTTTTTTGGCCGTCAGATCCTCGGTTTTTTGGCCGGGGTAAAAGTAAATGGCTCCGCAGTTTTTGACTGGGGAGATCCTCGGTTTTCTGACCGGGGATAAAAGTTTCACGGCTTTCTGGCCGGAATTCAAACAATATCTAACGGTTTTTTGGCCGTCAGATCCTCGGTTTTTTGGCCGGGGTAAAAGTAAATGGCTCCGCAGTTTTCTGACTGGGAGATCCTCGGTTTTCTGACCGGGATAAAAGTTTCACGGCTTTCTGGCCGGAAAGACCCTCGGTTTTTCTGACCGGGGTCCAAACAGATATTGGACCGATATGATTTGATTCTCTTTTTTCGGAGTTTTCATTTTCTTTTCTTTCTTTCTTTTTTTTTGGCCCTTTTTTAGGCGTTCTTTTTTTTTAAACATCAACAAGTGCATAGGATAAATCCCTAAAAGAAACTTACCTTTTTTTTTCCTTGTTCCAAAGCCATTTCAAAGCTTGCGTATTTCACTTATTTGAGTGGTACCTTCTTCTTGCACAATTGACAGACCTGCTTTCAACAAAGAACATTTTATCAGTTGAAAAAATGGTTGGCTTTGCGGCCTTGGTTATCTTCATTGCTTGATTGTTTCCCCATTTTCATTGAGAAGTTTGCTACCAATTGTCTTTGGGGTGACTTCCTTTCAAATCGACCGGGTTCATTCCCAGAATTCCATGGGGATTTTCCGTATAGGTTCCATCCTTCTGCCTTATTCCGTCTCTTCTAAGACCTTAGCCTTTGATTTCCATTTCCTTTCTAAAACTCTTTTCCTTTGGAAACAATCGATCATTACGATCCAATCGTGGATTTTAACAATACACCACTGAGGCTGTTTTTCTTTTCTTCTTTACCAGGCGGAGTCCTGTAAAACTGGTCCTGTCACCTTCCTTTGTAATAGTTTCAAAAATTAAAATTAAACCGAAAGGGATTCAAAGAAGAAGAATGAATCAAAAAATGGAAAACGTATCAAAGATAGAGGAGTCCCTTTCGAGGGAGAAAAGAAGGGCTTATCTGAGGTATATGCTGACTTTAACCAACATGACATGCTCTTCGGACTAGATGCTTGATCGTCACAAAACTCCCATTTTCTTATGAACCAAAACGGGTCTATATTTCCGAGCTAAGGAGCCGTGCCGGGACCTCTCGTGGTGAAACAAACTTTTCGGTTGATAGCGCCCTTTTGCGGGTTTTCGCCAATCGACCTCTCTCATTTCTCTTCTCACCATCGCCAGATAGCACTGTTTGCGTGTTTTTACCAACGAGCTCTCTCATTTTGTATTTCTCTACTTCCATCGTCTTATGGTGCCCGAAGGTTTTCACCAATAAGACTCTCTCATTTTATTTATCTACTTCCATCGTCTTATGGTGCCCGAAGGTTTTCACCAATAAGACTCTCTCATTTTATTTATCTACTTCCATCGTCTTATGGTGCCCGAAGGTTTTCACCAATAAGACTCTCTCATTTTATTTCTTTTCATTCCAGGAACCCCGGATCGCAACAATGATGTTTTCACAACTTCCAATCGATCTTGAAGGAATTGTACTCGGTTCGGGTAACAAGAATTGTGAACAAAATTACAACTTTGGAATCATCTTGACGGATCTTAAACCGAATCAAAAATATCATCTGCCCCAGTTTCATTTTTGGGGAAATTGGGATTTTTGATTTTGGTGTGACTGAACCTCAGGAAGAGGTTGCCTACGTATCCTTTCGGAATCAAGTCAGAACGTAGTTCAGAAAATTTGTTTTTTTTTTTTTTTTTTTTTTTTTTTTTTTGGTTTGGTTTGAGATTCCAAAGAGGGTAGCCAAAGAAAAGTAACCGGCTCAAAGGGTTTACAAAATGGTTGGTAGTGTTTGGGTAGCGGGAATAAAAGCCTTCAATCATTTCGATTTGTGAGGACCTCATTGAAGCAAGTTCAGACATAATACCTTTTCACAGCATCTGCATTCACAGCCGTTTCAGGATCTTTTCCTTCCATGTCTCCCAGGTATAATGCTCCTCTTGGCAGTATCTTCCTGATGATGTATGGTCCTTTCCAATTAGGAGCGAATTTTCCTTTCGCTTCCTCATGATGTGGAAGAATGCGTCTTAAAACCAACTGACCTACTTCGAAATTTCTCGGTCGTACTTTCTTGTTGTAAGCACGAGCCATTCTTTGTTGGTACAGTTGTCCATGACAGACCGCGGCCATTCGCTTTTCATCAATCAAAGTTAATTGTTCCAAACGAGTCTTAACCCACTCGCTATCTTCAATCTCTGCTTCAACAATTGTACGAAGCGAAGGAATTTCTACCTCTGCCGGTATCACAACCTCAGTTCCATAGACTAGCAGGTATGGAGTTGCTCCCACCGATGTGCGTACTGTAGTACGGTATCCCAATAAAGCGAACGGTAATTGTTCATGCCATTGTCTAGAACTTTGGATTGTTTTTCTCAAAATCTTCTTAATGTTTTTGTTCGTTGCTTCCACGGCACCGTTGGCTTTGGGCCGATAAGGGGTGGAGTTCCTATGCGTTATTTTGAATTGCTCGCATATTTCCTCCATCAAATGACTATTCAGGTTCGCAGCATTGTCTGTGATGATAGTTGCGGGTATACCAAAACGACAGATAAGATTTGAGTGTACAAAATCCACCACCGCTTTCTTGGTGACTGATTTGAGAGTGACGGCTTCGACCCATTTTGTGAAGTAATCGATAGCCACCAATATGAATCGGTGTCCATTTGAAGCTTTCGGCTCGATCGGGCCGATGACATCCATTCCCCAAGCGACAAATGGCCACGGTGCTGACATAGGATGCAACTCAGTTGGAGGTGCATGAATCAGATCTCCATGTACCTGGCATTGATGACATTTTCGGACAAAACCGAAACAATCTTTCTCCATGGTCATCCAATAATATCCTGCTCGAAGGATTTTCTTGGCTAAGACATACCCATTCATATGAGGCCCGCATACTCCTGCATGTACTTCGTGCATGATTCTTCCTACTTCTTCGGCATCAACACACCTTAAAAGGTTAAGATCTGGGGTTCTTTTGTACATGACCTCGCCGCTCAAAAAGAAACCACCCGCATGTCTCCTAATGGTCCTCTTTTGATCTCCAGTAGCATGTTCTGGGTATTCTTGCGTTTTCAGAAATCTCCTGATATCGTAATACCAGGGCTTGACGCTCGGTCCTTCTTCGATCGCATTGCAATAACCGTGGCTTTCCTTGATTTGAATTTCCAAGGGATTGACATGGGCGTTGCCCGGATAAGGTAGCATTGAAGCTAAAGTGGCCAGTGCATCAGCTAGTTCATTGTGACATCGTGGGATATACCTGAACTCTATCGATGCAAACCGCTTGCCGAGAATGTTCACGTGTTGTCGGTAAGGGAGGAGTTTAACGTCTCGAGTTTCCCATTCACCTTGAGATTGTTTGATAATTAAATCTGAATCTCCCATGATCAACAAATCTTCGACACCTTGATCAATTGCCATGTTCATACCCATGATACAAGCTTCATACTCAGCCGTATTGTTCGTGCAGAAGAAACGGAGCCTAGCCGTGGCCGGATAATGCTGACCAGCAGGAGAGATCAAAATTGCCCCAATCCCTACACCTTTAGCGTTTACCGCCCCATCGAAAAACATTTTCCAAGCATGACTGTCTTCCGAAACAACTTCTGTCGTATTTACCTCTTCATCGGGAAAGTAGGTATTCAATGGTTGATACTCTTCGTCGATCGGGTTCTCGGCCAAATGGTGTGCCAATGCTTGAGCCTTCATTGCCGTGCGAGTGACATAGACTATGTCAAACTCAGTGAGCAGGATCTGCCATTTTGCCAATCTTCCGGTGGGCATCGGTTTCTGGAATATATACTTCAAAGGATCCAACCGAGTAATGAGGTGAGTCGTATGGTCTTGGAGGTAGTGTCTCAATTTCTGAGCGACCCAAGTTAAAGCACAACACGTTCTTTCCAGCAAAGTGTACTTGACCTCATAACTAGTGAATTTCTTGCTCGGGTAGTAAATCGCATGCTCTTTCTTCTCTGCTGCATCACGTTGTCCGAGAACACAACCAAAAGAGTTTTCCAAGACTGTTAAATACAAGAAAAGAGGTCTCCCTGGCTCTGGCGGGACTAAGACTGGAGGGTTTGACAAATATTCTTTGATCTTGTCAAAAGCTTCTTGGCATTCAGTTGTCCATTTGATTGCAGCGTCTTTCTTCAACAACTTGAATATGGGTTCACATGTGGAAGTCAACCGAGCGATGAACCTACTGATGTAGTTCAGTCGGCCTAGAAGACTCATTACATCTTTCTTTGTTCTGGGAGGAGGTAAATCCCGGATGGATTTTATCTTTGTGGGATCTAATTCAATACCTCTTCTACCGACTATGAAACCCAAAAGTTTACCTGACGGGACTCCAAAAGCGCATTTGGCTGGATTCAACTTCAAATCGTACTTCCGCAACCTCTCAAAGAATTTCCTCAAGTCTCGTACATGATCGCCTTGAGTTCTGGATTTGATGATCACATCGTCCACGTACACCTCTATTTCCTGATGCATCATGTCATGGAAAATGGCAGTCATAGCTCTCATGTATGTCGCTCCTGCATTTTTCAAGCCGAACGGCATGACTCTGTAACAGTAAGTCCCCCAAGGTGTGGTAAAAGCAGGTCTTCTCGGCGTCCTCTTCATCCATCAACACTTGATGATATCCCGCATAACAATCCACAAACGACTGTATCTCATGTTTGGCACAATTATCAACAAGGATGTGGATGTTCGGTAAAGGAAAGTTATCTTTAGGACTCGCTTTATTCAAATCTCGGTAGTCAACACATACTCGAGTTTTTCCATCTTTCTTTGGCACGGGCACAACATTAGCCAACCACGTGGTGTATTGTACCACTCGAATTACCCCTGTTTTCAACTGCTTAGTGATTTCTTCTTTGATTTTATCACTGATGTCAGTCTTGAACTTTCTCTGCTTCTGTTGCACTGGGCGACAATCAGGGTAGATTGGTAATTTGTGCACCACTAGATCAGCTCCTAATCCTGGCATGTCATCGTAAGACCAAGCAAACACGTCTTTAAATTCAAACAAGAGTTGGATTATTGCATCTCGTGTTTTCTCGTCTGTGTGGATGCTTATCTTGGTCTCTCGGACCTCTTCATCAGTTCCCAAATTAACCGGTTCGGTGTCATTCAAATTTGGCTTAGGTTTATTCTCGAAATGTTCCAATTCTCGATTTATTTCCCTAAAAGCCTCATCTTCATCGTATTCCGGTTCTTGGTTCATTATTTCCAGATTAGGTGGCGTGTTCGGATTTGAGCATGAGTTCCGCAAACATGTCATGTTATTTAAAGCCGCATTATTAGGACTGAAAAGGAAGAATAAATAACAAAATTAGAAAGAGTGCAAAAGTAAGGAAATATTTATTTTATTTTCTTGGAATTTTCTGAAAACAAACGAAATTACATTGGGGAAACAAAAAATACAAGAAAACAAAGCAAAACATCCAAGCTACGTCCTGAAGTAACTTGTGATGAAGGAAAAACGACAGGACAAATCTACCAGAACTCCCGTCTGATTGGGAAGGGTGTGGCTTTCCAATTTTGCAATTTAGCTTCAGGGCCCACATACAGCACCTCAGCGGTGCTTGTTCCTTCTCCCGATTGGACCATATTAACATCATAGAGCATTTGCCTCATGGCCCCACATATGTCTTCAATTTCCTCCGCTGTAAAGACCTCGTCTTCTTCTTCTTCACTGTACCTTGGTCGGACAAAAGTTTGGTACAGATGTGGCAATGGTTGCGGCAGAACCCATCCTTTCTCCTTTCTCTTGTTGGCCTATCTTTCATCTTCAGGGGTTGGGCGAAAGCCCACTCCGAAAAACTTTTCAGCTACGGGTAAAGTTATCAGCTTCGGCACTCCTTGTAGGGACTTTCCCAAACCTTTTCCTGGCTGGAATCCATGTTTAATCATTTCTTTTGCCACCATGATGGAGGCATTAGACAAAAAAGGTTGGGGGAGAGGGTTCCCTTCTTCGTGTTGATCCGCCAACACAATCTCGAAAGCTTGATAGACAATGTTTTCGCTTCCCGCTTCCGCTTCCAAGCAAGGTATGGATGGATCTCGGTAAATTGATTGCTCATCTTCCCCGTGGACCACGATCTCTTGTCCCTTGTGCTCAAATTTCAACATCCGATGGAGGGTAGAGGGCACAGCTCCGGCCGCATGAATCCATGGTCTCCCTAGAAGAAAATTGTAAGAAGTGTCCATATCCAAGACTTGGAATGTCACTTCGAAGTCCACCGGGCCGATGGTCATAATTAAATCAATCTCTCCGACAGTATCTCTTTTCACACCGTCAAAAGCTCGCACACATATGTTGTTGGGCCGAATCCTTTCAGCTCCGATTCCTATGCGGCCTAAAGTGGAAAGCGGGCATATGTCTACCCCCGAACCCCCGTCAACCATGACCCTCTTCATATAGTAGCCTTCGCTTTTGACAGTCAAATGTAAAGCTTTGTTGTGGGCGGCACCCTCCAAAGGCAAATCAGCTTTACTGAAGGAAATCTGATTGATCGCGAAGAATCTTTCTGTCATCCTTTCAAGTTGTTCGGATGAAGTCTCAATAGGTACGTATGCCTTATTCAAAGCTTTTAGCAAGACCTTTTGATGTTCAGTAGACTTCATTAGAAGGGACAACATCGACACCTGCTCTGGGCATTTACGCAGTTGGTCTATCACCTCATAATCAGGCATTTGCATCTTTTGAAAAAAGACCTCTGCCTCTTCGGCACTTACAGGTTTCTTTGACGGGAAACGCCTTTGTGTGGCGTTATTTACCTCCTGTGTGTTTAAGTACTTCTGTCCTAAGACACTCTCAGATGAATTTCCCACAATCTCTTTCCCTTTGCGCATAACAAGTGTTCGTTGGTAGCTCCAGGGTACTGCGGATGGATCTGTCATTGGTTTTTGTTGCACGCGTGCAATAACCACAGGTTCATCTGGTTTTCGGGCCACATAAATTCCCTTTGGTACATACATTGATGTTTCTCTCTTTAAATGGAACTTCTTGGGAGCACCTATGGACAATGGTTTTTCCACTCTACCTCGTGGGAGGTAAAGGACTCCGCCCTTCCGAGACGATGCTTTCAATTCAATCGTCTTTTCGGATTTGGTTTCAAGAGCTTCAACCTTTTTCCCCATTTTCTCTTGTTTCGGGGTAGCCTCAGGACGCTTCTCTATGTTGGCGATGGCGATTATCGCTTTCAAAGCTGGGTCAAATTCTTTGTCGTCACAAATCATCCCAATCACCGGTCCGTTGTTGTGGGCCGGTAATGGGTTGTTTGTCACATTTGGGATGTCTTCATCCTGCGAAGACGATCCTCCCTTGATTGATCAATTCTTGCACTGCCTTCTTTAACGTCCAACAATTGTCAGTACTGTGTCCTTCAACACCTGAATGATATGCACAATATATCCCTCTCTGGTAGGCAGGAGAGTCTGGATTCTGCCTGTTCTGTGGAACAGGCTGCAATAGGTTTTCTTGCCTGAGTTTTGGGAAAAGAGTGGAATACGGCTCCCCAATCGGTGTAAAGCTCATTTTGGGTTGCTCACGGTGACGAGCGTTATTTGGCCGTGGATTATACTGGTTTGGGTAAGGAGGTTGGTTTCTCTGGAATGGAGGTGGATTCCTGTTGGCTGGTGGCTGTGGCCGTGCCCGAGGTTGAATGTTCATGACTGCATAGGGTGGAGGCGGAGGAGCATAAGCCATGCCGTGATGTGGATAGTAATGTTGGGGGACCCTCTCGGAGAATACCTGCCTTGAGGTTCGATATCTCCTGTCTTCTACCACTGCCATAGCAGACTCTTCTTTCTTCTTGCTTCGGGGCATCCCTCCAGACCCGCCTTGAATGGCTTGGGAAGTTGCCCGAATGGCCGCTTGGCTCAAAATTCGCCCCTGTTTTCAAGCCATTTTCTACCATCTCTCCGATCTTGATAGCTTCGGCAAAAGGTTTTCCCATTGCCGACATCATATTTTGAAAGTAATCGGGCTCTTGAGCTTGGAGAAAAGTCGTGACCATTTCAATTTCGTCCATGGGGGGTTTCACCCTGGACGCTTGCTCTCGCCACTTGATGGCATATTCTCTGAAGCTTTCTGAGGGCTTCTTTTTTAAGTTCGATAGAGAATTCCTGTCCGGCGCAATATCGATGTTGTATTGGAATTGTTTTACAAAATCTCTGGCCAGATCATCCCAGATGTGCCATCGAGATATATCTTGATCCATGTACCACTCCGATGCTATTCCGACCAAACTCTCTCCGAAGTACGCCATCAACAATTCTTCTCTGCTGCCGGCACCCCTCAATTGATTACAGTATTTCTTCAAATGAGCAATGGGGTCACCATGTCCGTCGTACTTTTCGAACTTTGGTGTCTTAAAACCTGATGGCAAATGGACGTGCGGGAACATGCACAGATCGGCGTAAGATACACTCTTCTGTCCACTCGGACCTTGCATGTTCTTAAAGCTTTGTTCCAAACTCCTCATTCTTTTTGCCATCTCATCCTGCTCGGGGGTCTTTGGATTTTGGCTCGGTAGGAACTCATATCGAGGTGGCTGAGAATATGTATTGGCTGCAACCTGGGTATGGTCCCGTGTGAGCGGTGGTGGTGGGAATGTAAAGGATGAGGAGTCGAAGAATGGAGTATGTGCGGTGGGGTGCGTTGTGATTGGAACTGGCAATTCAACGGACGTTCTTGCAGATGTATCATGTGGTGCTACCCGAGGATGGGATGTGGAGGGTGATTCGGAGAGGTTTGTAGCATTGGAATACCCGAACAGAGTAGGCGGGTAATTGATGGGGGTATTTGTAATACCGCTTGACCTGAGAAGAATTTCAGGGAACCCGGGGACCGGACTCGGGGGCTCTTTCCCGTTGTTCCAATCGTCCAACATCTCGAGCATGCGGCAACGCAGCATTCTATTCTCTTCCAAAGCCGCCGACTCAGTAGCCGGGATGGTTGTCAGTGAGCTTTCCTCTGAAACGGGAATGGTTGCTAACGGCATTTCTGAAGACATGTCGGCACCCTTTTTTGATCTAGTAAAATAGGAATGAGTACTTTCAGGCTGCCGAACTTTTCCTTTGGACCTTGTGAAGTACGAGTGTGGTGCCAGATTACCGCAAAGTCAACCACTTTTACTAAAACCTAGATTTTGGCAAACAAACGGTTAGTCTGAAACAACATAACAGATAAGTAATCTCACGTTGGGTGTGATGCACTTATACAGGTGACAATGTTGCTACATGTATTCGTTTGCGATGCGTCATTCCGGTTTGTATCGATCTTCTTTTTCTCTTAACTTCTTTCCCCCCCCTCTTTTTTTCATTTTTATTTTTATTTATTTATTTTTTAGTGATGGTCGAATCTTATGTGGATTGCCTACGTATCATGTCCCCGCATGAATCAGACCGGGCGTAGTTCGGAAACAATAGACATAAGATGAAGTGTTCATGAATTTTATTTCAACAAACTTAAAACTTGAAACAACTTGCAAAATACAACAATGGAGAAAAACTTGTAAAAGGACAAACAGACTCTAAAACAAAAGACTCTCCTAAGCATGTTCCAACGCCTCGAATCTTTGCGCCAGGGGGGCGTTGTTTGGCCTTGCTGCAGTTCTTGGTGTAAGATCTTTCTGTATACTCCCCAATTCTTCCATGACTTGGTGGACACATTCCATGATTGAAGAAAAGAGGGCAGGCCGAGGTACTCGTTCGCAGTTCAAACACCTCATAGTAATGTAGTGCCCGATCTCATTGATCCTGGTTCTGATTATGTCCTTTTCTCTGAGCAGCTGCTCTATGTGCCTGTTCTTTGCCCCTAATACTTGAGAGTTGCCGGAGACATGGTCCAAGAGCCTATCTATTTGTCTTTCCATCCGCGCCATCAAGTTGTGACAATGGTCTCTATCTGCTTTAGCATCCTGGACTTGCCTGAGAGTTCGCTCTTTAAGAGTGGCATTTGCTTTTCTCAAATCAACGATGATCGCATCATAGTCTTTCTCTACTTGTTGTAGACGGAGTGCTTCTTGGTGGGCCGCTTTCTTCCATTTTGTTCGGACTGCAACCAAAGCCGCTTTTGCCTTCTCCAAGTCTTCTTGGTGTTCAAAGGCTTTTCTTTCCAAATCGTTTATCAGCATTTGATCACTCCGACTCCTCCTTGGCCTTTCTGCGGCCGATTGCATCTCTTGAATTCGAGTTTGGAGTGCTTCTCTTTCCTGCTCCCAACCGGCCCTTTCCCGATCGAAGTCAGCCTGTTGTATGTCCATGGCTGCTTCCAGGATTCCTTTGTCTTCTTTTAAAGTGTTGATGCAAGATTGGAAATTTTGTGCTGTTTCATGCTCAACCTCTCTAACTCTGGCTTCTATTTCTCTCTCCCAATCGACGGCATACTTCACCGACCTTTCTGACCTTTGCTCTGGTATTGGTTGGTTGTGGAACCATTCAAGATAAGCGAGACTCACTTCTCCCCGTTCCCGATCGGCAACCATTTCGTTGATGTCGGAGAGTCGACTACCGAACCAAACCTTCTGTGCATAAGTCTCCCTCGGGGTCTCTTCTGTCACAAATTCCCATACAAATGATCGCATATCCTCGATTGGGGCCTTTTTCTGTTCTCTTCCCAGCTGCCGCATGACACGTAGCGGGGCATATGGTTGGAAACCCCTGAAACCCATTAATATGTAGAATGGGCGGTATGTCGACATATGCGTGATTTTGGCGGAAGGGAACCAATAATAATTCCAGGTAAGTTGATCGGCTCTCAAAGAGTTGAGAAGTTCTTGCCAAGTCCTCAAGTCTTCTGGAAGGTTACAACGGGCGGCTCTGTTTGTATGACAGCGAATATAATTCAGCCAATCTGCTTTGAAGTTTATCACAATTGGGTGATGGTAGAGATGCTCTATAAACCACATTTGTAATAAAATATTGCAACCCTCAAAATAGTCTTGTCCTTCTTGGCACCGAGTTAAGGCCCGGAAGATGTCTCCTAGTATCATCGGAAGAACAGTGTGTTCCTCGTTACTCTGTAGATATGAGACCACCGCAGCTAAACGGATTCTGATGCGTCCACCACGTTCGGGAAAAACCATGGTTCCCAAAAAAGCGATCATGAAAGCATAGATTCTTAAATTTCCCCAGGCGTCATAATTCAGTTGGTTAACAAATTCGACGTTTGAGAATTTCCCAACCCCTTCCTTATCACCAAATCTGTCGTAGAGATAATCTAGTGGCACCCAACCGTTCTCCAGACAACCGAGGGGAACCCGCCGGAGACATAGCTTTTTCAAGAAGTTATTCACACTTATCTGCCTAGGAGCTGCAGGCCTCATCTTGTGCAAATCTCTTCCGAGCCCTGTGAGTCCGCCCAATTCTTCCAAAGTGGGTGTCATTTCACAATCCCGGAATTTGAACACATTGCTTGTTGAGTCCCAAAAACTCACTAAAGCTCTGATCACATTTTTATCCGGTTTTATCATCATGATGTCCGGAAGAAACTTGAGGTGCTTGTGAACTTGATTTCTTTCCCAAGCTGAAAAACTAGTCCACCATTTACGGAGCCGATCCGGGGTTTTGTCCTGGACCATGAACATAGGTGGCATTTCGTCTCTCACCCTTTTCTGGCCGATTCGTTGCGAGGAAGTCATGCTGATCCTAGAAAAGATAAAAAATGGATTTAAGATTTTTTTTTTTTTTTTTTTTTTTTTATTATATATAAAAACGAATCTTGTTAATACGGCCTTTCAGCACTTGAAGAAGATTTGAAGGCTGTATAACAGGATACGAGTGTGATGTCTATATTCCATTTTTGCGAAATTAGTCCTCCGGCGCCCCTTTTGAGGCGTTTGGCTATTTTTGCAAAATTTCCTAACTCTTGACTAAGAACAAAAATCCTAATTCTAATATTTTTTTTTTATTTTTTTTTTTTTTTTTTCTTAAAAAAAAATATTAGTTGAGCCCGATATGGGTTGCCTACGTATCTCATTTTTGGTGAGAATCAAACTTGCGTAGTTCAAAAATAAAAGAACTAAATCATTTTAAGAAAAGAAAACGAACTATTTTTAAACAGCATTTCTAAAACAAATTATTTTCAAAGGAACTAAGAAAATTTATTTGGAAATTTATTTTCAAAGAAACTAAACTATTTTTGTAAAATTAAGAAAATTTATTTGGAATTTTTTTTTTACATTTTTCAGAATTTATTTTTTAAAAAACTAACTATTTTCGTAAAATTAAGAGAATTTATTTGGAAATTTTTTTTTTTTTTTTTTTTTTCATTTTTCAGAAATTATTTTCAAAGAACTAACTATTTTCATAAAATTAAGAAAATTTATTTGAAATTTTTTGCAATTTTTCAGAATTTATTTTCAGAGAATTAACTATTTTCATAAAATTAAGAAAATTTAGTTTGGAATTTTTTTGCAATTTTTCAGAATTTATTTTCAAAGAATTAACTATTTTCATAAAATTAAGAAAATTTAGTTTGGAATTTTTTTATTTTTTTATTTTTTATTTTTTTTTGGAATTTTTATTTTTTTTTATTTTTTGTATTTTTTTTTTCAGAATTTATTTTCAAAGAACTAACTATTTTCATAAAATTATTTTAACTATATACCCTGACGTTTTCCCCTTCTTCCTCTTTTTAACAAACCGGTCGGCATGTAAGATCGAAACAAATAAATGCACACAAAAAGATGCAACAAGTTGTTCTTTTTGTTTCAGGTACACCTGTCCTAGACAGGCCCAACCCCTGTGTTGAGCCTCCTAAGTCAAATTTGCACATGATGCGAATAAACGTTCCTATCGGGGATCCGGCATAAGGTTTTGTTATTCTAAGTCATCGTCCTGTTGGAAAAAGTGTCTAGACTGGCTTTAACTCGAGCGGACAACTCGAGCCGAAGAGTGTCGGTGCACCGGTAGCATGGCTTTCCGGCTTAATTGACAAAACTCTCCGCCTAAACATGTGTGACTACAAAATCCTTCACCGGGTGCCAAGCACCACAGCTATCTTGAGAAAAA
Source organism: Nicotiana noctiflora (assembly GCA_032618575.1). Classification (NCBI taxonomy): domain Eukaryota; kingdom Viridiplantae; phylum Streptophyta; class Magnoliopsida; order Solanales; family Solanaceae; genus Nicotiana; species Nicotiana noctiflora. Next base: position 94,057 of record JASVEL010004219.1, read on the forward strand.
CGGGCTATGTCAAGCAAATGCCCGGTATTATATTTCAAAAGACTCAAAAAAAAAAAAAAAATGGGTATCGGCACAATTTATATACAGTTCACAAAATATCAAAGCGGTAAAACAACATTTAGCAAATAAAATATAAACATGTAATAAAATCAGATAATAAGTAAGCCAAATAAAATAATTATTCAAAGCTCGAATTCTTAAACCCTGAACCAGTAGTTCTGGGTTTGTTCCCCAGCAGAGTCGCCAGAGCTGTCACACCTCCTTTTGGCGCGCCCGCTACCCCGGGGGTAGGAGCGCGAGGGAGTTTTTCCAATTTAAGTGACAATATTCGAAACGGGATTATTCTATTTATTTCAGAGTCGCCACTTGGAATAAATTAAGGTGTCCCAAGTCACCGATTTATTTAAATCCCGAATCGAGGAAATTTACGACTTTCCAAATGAAGTCTGCGAACCAGAAATTCTAAGTAAGGAATTCTGTTGACCCGAGGGAAGGTGTTAGGCACCCCGGATCCCGTGGTTCTAGCACGGTCGCTTCAATTATTATAATTGGCTAAAATACCTGATTTTATACATGTTTACAAATTATATGCTCCAATTAAATCTTTTAAACCGCTATATTAATTTGAAACCATGCAAAAAGAAAAGACTAATTGCAACATAGACTCGGACTTTTTGATAGATAGGTGAATATAAAAAAAAGTATCCGGATTATTTATTTGAAACTATGCCGATTAAAACCATCATAAAACTAACCCCAAAAAAAAATCAATTTACTTAATAGTGTATCCCTTAAAATTATTTCCGATTAAAGAATCATACCAAATGATATATTATTTCCTAGCTTTGATTTATGGCCGGAGATTGAATGACAAGATATAAGCTAACGGAGAATTGATCAAAATATACGAAATAGAAATAATTCAACTTGATCCAATTATTAAAAAGTAAGATTGTTTACTATCCTTAATCCGATGTTAATTAGCGAAAGCAAGACTATGCGATTAAAATCGATCTAACATTAGCATCTAAAACCCGGGCTAACTTATCTTGTCTACTTAAGTATAAACAGATTTCAAGAGAAAATCAAGTGAAGAAATTCAAAAAAAATGATTCAAAATACCTTGCATTAATAATTAACATCAACCAAATTAATAACTTAAACATGCTTAAATTAATTGACTTTAACAAATTACCAATTTAACATATCAAGGGAAATCTTAATCCGTACAAATACATTATACAACTAACAATGTATATCACAAAATTGAATCCGGTTCTAAAAATTACTAACCGATAACCCAAAGTCCTTTTAATCTAATTAAAAACTCCGGAATTTCTAATGGTGACTTGATGTATTCCGAAAATCTATGACTGCAGTAACTGATTAAACAAAAATGCAATACAGAAGAAAATTTAAAATGATAACAGTAGTTTCTTCAGTTGATTCCGAAATGATTCAGGTACATCGAGCGAAAAACTTCAAAGCATTATAGAGGATGAAATACCTGGGATTTGAATTGAAATAGAGCAAAAAGAAAGGTCAGCAACAGCAAGTGAAGAAAACAACAGTTGGCAGCAACAAACAAGCAACAACAGTAACACTTGAAACTCCAGTACAACTCAAAGACCTCAAACTTAGACAGGAACAGAATCCAAGCAACGACCCAAGATCAATTGGTGAACCAAACAGAAACAAACGAATGATCTCCGAAGAATTGAACACTCAAAATTCGAAAGAGAACACTGTATGTGTGTGTGTGTGAAAACAGGGATATACTCTTCTGATACACACACTGTGAAAAAACAGAGAAGAATGTGAAAACAGTGTGTATGTGAAAAACAGTTTTCTGTTCTGAGTGTGTGCCTGTATGTGTGAATTCCAGAGAGTATTCACTGTATGTGTGTGTGTGTTCACTGTATCTGTCTCTTTTCTGTGTGTTCTTGTGTCTGAAAAACCAGTGAACTCTCTGTTGGTGTCTTCACTGTTTTATAGCCCTCAAATGATACCTTTCAGCTTTATTTTTTAAGTGTTTTAATATTATCCAGCTATGTTATTCCCTCTTTTTTGCACTTTTCAACTTTTGATGCACTAAACCAAAATAAGAAACTAATTTTTCCCATGTTCAGCCCCTATCCAGCATAAAAGACTGCCAATTTTATTTTTAAAACATCCCAAGCCAGAGCTTTCCCTCTTAGAAATATTAATCTGAAGTTCAACATAATGCCTATCTTGCTTTACAACCAAATTCACTTTAAACCATGTGCATTGCACTCTTAGTTGCCTAGCTGTTGGCTTTCAAACTCTAGACTAAGACAACTATCAGTAGTTAACTCATAAACTAAAATCAACCAAACAATTTAATTCAATTCAACAGTGAATCAATGAATCTCGGCCAATGCCGGATTTGTAGCTCTAGTGTTCTAACAAACGAAACTACGAACCTAATCGACAACATTTGATTAGCCGATTACAACAAACAACAATCAATAACACACAATCGATGAACAAATTTTTTCATTCTTCAACACTTAAAGCCGAGAGAAGAAGAAGAGAAATGAAGCAAATACGAAACTAAATGTTCGACGACGCTAATCGACGCGAACCTGTATTCAACAACATTGGTAATCAAATAGACAAAGCAAAATTTTAGACTCGACAATTCACTGACAGTGTTTCGGCCAAAGCAGAGGAAAGAAGGAAAATGAAGCTAACTAATCGACGACGCTAATCGACGCAAACACACATTCTATATTATTCGATTAGCCGATTACGATATGCGTAATCGACAAACAAACCCGACAAAGCAGTGACTAACAATTTCGGACAGCATGTATAAATTCAATGTCAAACAACTTAACGATATTAACAACGAATCGAATTCGATTCGCAATCACTCGTTAAACAGCGAAGAATAACAAACAATCAAGTCGACCAAATAAAAGGTCCCAAGAGATGAAGAAGAAAACCGAGAGTTTGATGAAATCAACAATAATCAATAACAAACGAAGACTAACTAAACGACGAGTATAATTAAACAAAAATAGAGAAGAGAAAGGAAATACCTTGAAACAAAAGAATGGGGCTCGGCCGAATTGGATTCAAACGGGTTCGAGATTGTGTATTTGAAGTTAAACGGACTTTAATTGAAATGTTTTCAAGCGAAAACGTTTCAATTAAAGTCTATTGACTTCAACACCTTCAATTCTTGATAAAAATCTTCAACCCGAAATTTAGGGTTCTTGACACATGGATTTGGGGTTCGACGATTTTCGGCTAGATTCGAACCGGATTAAGGGTGGTGTGGTGGTTAGGGAGGTGAGGTGAGGGTGTGGTATCAATTTGGGGTGGTTTGGGATGAATTTTTGAATTTCAACTAGTTTCGATCTAAAATCCGAGACGTTTGGGGACGATTTGAAACTAATGGTTGCCGGATTCGTGTTGAGGGGGAGAAGGGGAAGCTATGGTGTTAAAATGGGGTGGTTTGGAGCACAGCCGCCGGCGGAGGCGATTTCCGGCCGGCGGTTCTCGGTGGTAGGCGGCGGCGTTAGCTAGGGTTCTTTGTTTTGGGGCTGTTCGCTGAAGGGGGGTGACGGGAAGGGGTGTTTGGGTGAATGGGAATGGGAGATAGGGGTTTGGGTAGTAAAAATAGGTTAATTGATCTGGACCGTTGGATCAACAAAATCCAACGGCTCAGATTTAAAAACGTAGTGGGCGGATCCGGCTGGGCTGGGGCGGCTGGGTGTTATTTTGGGCCTTTCTTGATTTAATTGAATTTGGCCCAAATCGAATTCCACACAAAGCTTTAATTATTTCCTTTTCTCTTCTCTTTTTAATTTTAATTCTCAATTTATTAAAACAAAAAAAATTCTAATTACACTACAAAGTCAATTAAATTATAAGAAATACTAATTAGTTATATGAACAAATAACACACTCAATTTAAACATCAATTAAATATAAATCACACAATTAGGCATTTAAATACTAGAAAAGCAAAAATACATATTTTTGTGATTTTATTTTGCAAAAAATAAACTTAAACTACCCCTAATTGCAAAGTTAGATCAAAAATGTAAATATGACCTATTTTTTGTATTTTTATTAATTTAAACACATATAATCATGCATATACAAATGCAAACAATTACCAGAAATAACACGAAAATTCAACAAAAATGCACATCGTAAAAAATAGACGAGTTTTGTTTTGATTTTGTGGGAGTAATTCATGTTAGGCAAAAATCACGTGCTCACAACAACGTTAGTCCTTGAGAAGTCTTATGGATCTTAATTCTCAGAATTAAATCAGCAACTCCCAAGTCTTTCATATCAAACTTGTTAGTTAGCATACGCTTAGTAGCATTTATATTGGCAATGTCATTACTCATTATGAGCATATCATCTACATATAAGCAAATAATGACTATGTGATTTGGAACATTTTTAATGTACACATATTTATCACATTCATTTATCTTAAACCCATTTGACAAAATTGTTTGGTTAAATTTTGCATGCCATTGTTTGGGTGCTTGTTTTAATCCGTAAAGGGACTCAACAAGTCTACAAACCTTCTTTTCTTTACCCGAAACCACAAACCCTTCTGGTTGTTCCATGTAGATTTCTTCCTCCAACTCTCCATTTAAGAAGGTCGTCTTAACATCCATTTGATGAATTTCAAGACCATAAACCGCAGCTAATGCTACTAACGTTCGTATGGACGTAATTCTTGTAACTGGAGAGTATGTATCAAAATAATCAAGACCTTCTCGTTGTCTATACCCTTTGACCACAAGTCTTACCTTATATTTGTCAATAGTGCCATCATCTTTCATTTTCCTCTTAAAGATCCATTTAGAACCCAACGGTTTATTTCCAGGAGGAAGATCAACCAATTCCCATGTATGATTGTTCAATATGGATTCTATTTCACTATTGACTGCCTCTTTCTATAACAATGATTCCAAAGAAGACATAGCTTCATTAAATGTTTGAGGCCAATTTTCCAATAAGAAAGTCACAAAATCTGGTCCAAATGAAGTAGACGTTCTTTGACGTTTACTACGCCTTGGATCCTCCTAGTTAAGTGTACTTTCTTTTGCTTCTTCCCGAGGTCGTTTAGATCCTTCACTAATTGACTCACATTCCTTTTTATACGGATATACATTTTCAAAGAACTCAGCATTATCTGATTCTATAACCGTATTATTATGAATGTCGGGATTTTCTTATTTATGAACCAGAAATCGATATGCTTTACTATTAGTCGCACATCCTATAAAAATACAATCAACGGTTTTCGGTCCTATTTTTACCCTTTTGGGTTTAGGAACTTGCACTTTTGTCAAATACCCCCACACTTTAAAATAATTCAAGTTGGGCTTTCTTCCTTTCTATTTTTCATATGGAATGGATTGTATTTTTCTATGGGGTACTCGATTTAATATTCGGCTAGCCGTAAGTACGACTTCTCCCCACAAGTTCTATGGAAACCCAGAACTTATCAATAATGCGTTCATCATCTCCTTTAACGAACGATTCTTTCTTTCTGCAATCCCATTGGATTGGGGCGCGTAAGGGTCTGTTGTTTGATGAATAATTCCATAGTCTAAACATATTTGTTCAAAAGGAGATTCATATTCACCACCCCTATCACTTCTTATCATTTTGATTTTCTTGTTAAGTTGTGTTTCAACTTCATTTTTGTTTTGCTTGAATGCGCCTATTGCTTCATCTTTACTATTAAGTAAGTAAACATTGCAATATAGAGTACAATCGTCAATAAAAGTTATGAAACACTTCTTTTCATCGCGAGATGGTATGACTTCATGTCACAAATATCTGTGTGAATTAAGTCTAAAGGATTTGAATTCCTTTCAACCGACTTATAAGGATGTTTAACATACTTAGATTCCACACATACTTGACATTTTGATTTGTCACATTCAAATTTAGGCAATACTTCCAAATTAATTATTTTTCGTAAGGCTTTATAATTGACATGACCCAAACGTATATGCCATAATTCATTTGACTCAAGTAAGTAAGACGAAGCTGAAATTTTATTATTATTTTCAACCACTATTACATTTAGCTTGAAAAGACCCTCAGTGAGGTAACCTTTTCCTACAAACATTTCATTCTTACTTATTACAACCTTATCGGAAACAAAAACACATTTAAAACCATTCTTAACAAGAAGTCCAGTAGAAACCAAATTCTTCCTAATCTCGGGAACATGAAGGACGTTGTTCAAAGTCACCACTTTTCCGGAAGTCATTTTGAGAAATATCTTCCCACATCCTTAAATATCGGCCTTTGAAGCATTTCCCATAAAAATCATCTCATCAGGTCCAACAGGAGCATAAGTAGCAAACGCTTCTCTAACAGCACAAACATGGCGAGTGGCTCCCGGATCAATCCACCACTCTTTAGGATTGCCTACCAAGTTGCATTCGGAAAGCATGGCACATAAGTCATCAACATCATCATGCTTTTCAACCATGTTTGCTTGACCCTTCTTCTTGTCTTTCTTCGGAGCACGACACTCCGTAGATTTCTGTCTGGTTTTTCCACAGTTGTAGCATTTTCCACTGAACCGCTTCTTGCTTGTGTTGTATTTTGGTCCAGAAGCCTTCTTCCTCCTTTTGTTCTCTCAACAATATTTGCTCCCATTATTGTTGAGTTTCCACGGCATCTCTTTTTAGCAGCTTTATTGTCCTCTTCGATTCTCAACCGAACAATGAGATCTTCAAGAGACATCTCCTTGCTTTTGTGTTTCAAGTAGTTTTTGAAGTCCTTCCACAAAGGAGGCAACTTCTCAATCATTGCTGCTACTTGGAATGCTTCATTGATAACAAGACCTTCAATGGAATTTCATTAGTAAAAATATTAAGATTACTACTTTCAACATCAATATTAATTTGATTTATACCTTTACCAAGGAGATCGTGAATAATCACTTGCAATTCCTGGACTTGGGTAATAACAAACTTGCTATCTACCATTTTGTAGTCCAAAAACATTACAACAACAAACTTTTTCAACCTGGCATCTACAGTTTTGTATTTCTTTTCAAGCGCAGTCCACAGTTCCTTTGACGTTTCTACGCAACTGTAGACGTTATACAAAGCATCTTCCAGCCCGCTTAGAATATAATTCTTGCATAAAAAATCTGAATGCTTCCACGCCTCAACGACGAGAAAGCATTCAGTTTCTGGAGTTTCACCGGACAACACAAGAACATCTTCCTTGATGCACTTCTGGAGACTTAGAGTAGTCAAATAGAAGAACATCTTTTGTTGCCAGCGCTTGAAATCCATCCCGGAAAATTTTCCGGGTTTCTCCGCCGGTGCCAATGCTGCCCGGAGTCGTTCGGCTTGTTGAGGCATTAGCGGTCACCATTGGAACAATTTGGTTCTCATTCTCATTAGTCATTTCTGTAAAACAATGACACAAATATTAAAATCACGTAGATTTTAATAGAGTACAAAACCACAAAGGTTTTACTCTTCCAGAAACAGTAAGAACAAATACAGAAATAAATTACATTCCTTAAGCTTGTTACTACACTGTATTTGTAAAATAATTCTGGAAATATAAATAAATACAAACAAAAATGTGCATAAACAGAAATAACAGAAAACCAATTCGAGCCCACTGAATTCACAGTATTTCCTTAAGGAATTTAATCCCTCATAGTACCCAAGGTTATGTATTATTTCCTCCCAGGATAGAACGAATTACACACTGGTGTAGTGGTACTTCAAACCCCAGTATTTTAGCGAACACCAAGTTCGGTAGCAAATCACACTTACTTTTGCTTTGTTTGATGCTAAAAGTATGCAGAAGAAAGGAGGAGAAACTAAAAAAATTCGTAGTGAAATTCTGAGCAGAATAGCGTTGTATTTATAGCCAAAAGTTGGGCTGAAATCTGAAGAGGTGCAACTCTTCAGAATGGCTGTTTATGCAAAACACCCACAGCATAAATGTCACTATATAAATGGCCATTCATTCAACAATAAAGAGGAAAAATAAGATAAAAAATTGATGGGTAGTTAATTTTCTGTTACAAAAACAGAAAGCAGAAATTTAATATTAATATTTATTTAATATTAATATTATGTTATTAAAATAAATATTTAATATTTTACTATTAACAAATAAACTTGGTCCAAAAATTTAATCAATCGATCATTTGACCAAATTAGAATCCGAATCCGAATCGCCGAAGCCGAGCCGAGCGAGCGACGACGACTTGACGGCGCGAGGCTTGCTTTCTTCTCAACTCTTTAAAAGCTAGAAGAAGAGCAATTGCTTATATACCCATAAAAAATCTCTTCTTCTTCCCATATGGGACAATGCCCATTTACCAAGGAGGAGGAACTTGAAATTTTACTCAAAATTTCATTTTCCCCCATTTTCCATTCACCATATTTTAAATATTTAATATATTAACTAAATATATTAAACCCAACAGTTATGAATATTTTTTTTTGATATAGAAGAGAAATAATATATAACATCGTATGAATTAACTCAAATATATATTGTTATGAATATTTTCCTCCTCATATAGAAGAGAAATATATATAAATTATTATTGAATTTTGTATCATTTCGTATATTCAATAACCCTTTAAAAATCGCGGGAGGAGTTGATTACTACAGTGATTTAAATTTTAAATTGATTCAAATAAAATATAATTTATCTTTCAACCCACTTTCAGTTCTAAATTTGATTAGATAAAATTAAATTTCTCGGGAAATTAGGCTTTTGGATTAACTTTACAATCATTTCATAACTTATATATTGTTTTACTTTTGTCCAGAGTTATATAAGTTCCTTGAAGTGATCAGGGGAAAAACCCAGATCTGTCGAAGGGAAAAAACTGAATAGTTAGAAAAGATGAGAAAACAATTAATGGTTCTGTTTTTGTCCCTTTCTCAAAAATAAAAATGCTGACGGAAGAGCTTCTAATAATAGACAAAAATAAAGCTGCACCAAAATATTTTAATTTTTTTTAACTATTTCCAGAGTTAAAAAAACTACAACCTTTTGATTTTTTAAAAAGGTTATTTCTCAATTATTATAAATATGGTAGGACAGATCCCAACTCCATAATTGCCTAAGCTAAAGCATAAACAACTTAATTTGTTGATTTTGTAACTGAAGAAAAGGATCAATCATAAATTTTGAAAACTTTAAACAAACACAAATGATATCGTCATCAACTAATAAATTCTGTTTGATAATAGGCATCTTTTCGGAAATCTTGCATGGGACCTACCCATGTGGCACATTGGCACCATTCCAAATCTTAGTTCTACCAAGTTTAAAACCTAGTGATATCTCTAAGGAAAATTTGGCCACCTATTTGTACATTTTAACGTTATATTTTGATAGTAAACAACCTTTACTTTCGATAAAAAGGTTGTGAGTTTGGATCTCTCCAAAAGTAAGGTAAAAAAATTTTGAAGGGAAGAATGCCAGGGTCTATTTGGAAACAGCCTCTCTACCCTAGAGTAGGGGTAAGGTCGGCGTACACACAACCCTCTCCAAACCCCATTAGGTGATATTATACTGGGTTATTGTTGTTGTTGTTGTTGTTGTTGTTGTTGTTGTTGTTGTTGTTGTTAACGTTATATTCTGAAGCCAACACATAAATAAGCGTTTGTGTAAAGAGACTAATCAATTAGTCTTTTTTTTTCCTACTCTATTGTTAGAGCCGTCGATATGAGCTTGGCCCGTTAGATCTGTCCAGCCCAATTCGTAATTTCGCAGGGTTAGATTAAAATTTTGGGAGCCCATTTAAAATTGAAGATTTTAAGCCCGTGGCCTATGAAGTTTGACTGAGGCTGAGCTAGACCGTCCATTTTTGAATGAGAAGGCTAAATCATCACTTTACTTGAAGAAGTAGCCATGGAAGATTGAGTCTGTACGGTTTCTCGGGGTCGAAAGATCTTCTTTCAACCTTGAAAGTATGTTGCTGCTTTAGTGAGAATAAAACCATTTCTCAAAATAAAAAGGAATCATCCTCTTGAGGTTGGTAACCTAGCCCAAAACCATGCTCATGGGAAAAAAGTCTGGTGTGGGCCTAATAAATTCGTGGTTATCCCAAAAACTAGTAGAAATATTTGCCAAATCACGGGATAATACATGTTCGGGTTATTAAATGCGAGAAGACGTGTGTCCTTTCAAGTGTAAGAAACTATTGAGGAACTTCCCGCGAAGAAAATATCTTTTATCTACTTTCCTGTAACATAAAGTTTTATCACCGGAAATGAGGAAAACTATTTGTATGGGGTCAAACTGGTTAGCGATAGTTGGAGAATGAAGAGATGACACAAGAAACTAAAAACAAATAAAATCTGATTAAGTAAATAGTTGGCACTGGATACAAATATATGACTGGTGCTGAGTGAATTCCAAAGGCATTGAAACCGAGAACAAAGATTTGAAAGGAAGAAGTCGGTTGGGAAAGACCACCTTCACTTAGCAACAATTACAAAGAATCTATGTATTACTAGTCCACCGTTATGCGACCATTATTGGCAGTTTTATTATTATTCAAGAGGAGCTTGATTTGGGGATCTAGTCTTTCTTAATAAAGCTATAAATATGAGAATTAGTATCCATTTTAAAATATAAAAAACTATCTATACGCAAAGGCTAAAATTTGCTTTCATATTACAAAATTTCTAGCTTGTTTTTGTTCTTAATATTGCTCATATTATTATTTCTGAAGAAGCTCATCATACTACCATGCTTGTATTTCTGTTAAGTTATTTTAATTTTATATTCTTGACTTAATCTTATTTATTTCATATTTTTGGATCTTCACGTGTCTATAAACCACATTACAAATTTAAACGCAATATTTTACGGGTAAACATAAAAGTCATTTTTCTTGCAATTACATTAACTTAAATTTAATATCACTTTTCCTATCAACACCTAGACGATATATCAAACTTAACACCCAAAATTTTCGTTGAAGAACTATCTGATTATTTAAAATTATTTATCAGAAAATTTTTCTTAAAAGAATACATACTTACTATCATGAAACTGTTCGGAAGAAATAGAAATTGAGGAGACTGAGGGGTCGTGAGAAAGTAAACTGTAAAAGGTTATATGGGGAAATGACGGGTCAACCGCATTTCTCTATTTATGAAAGTTTTTGCCTGTTTACCGCCCCAGCAATCGGCCAAAAAATAATACAGCCATGCAAAGCAACAACTTTACTTCTTCAAGCAGTAACAACAGTTGTTTCTCTACATTTCACCAATCAGTTTAACCCTCATGTCATTGACCCACCTTTACTTTGTCCATTTTCCCTTGTCCCCTACCTTTCAAATTAATTTTCCTTCGTTATCTTCTTTCTTTGAGTTTCACAGTACAAGAACTTGAAAGCAAAATCACTATTTCTTGAACATTGGGATATGAAAACAGGGGTATCAAGAAGCTGGATAATGGTGGATAGTAAGGGGGAAAGTAGTATCTTGGATTTGGATAAATATGCTATTATGAAACGAGTTTCTATACATGCTAGAGATCTTCGTATTCTTGATCCTCTTCTTTCTTATCCTTCTGCAATTTTAGGCAGAGAAAAAGCTATTGTACTCAATTTGGAGGTGAACTCCTTTTTATTGCTTCCTCTATTTATGTTACTATGATTTGCAGAAATCTAACTCTTGTTCTTTTGTTTGGCTGTTTGTTCACTAACTTCAGCATATCAAAGCAATTATTACTACAGATGAGGTGAATTTCTTTTGCTTTCTACATTGTATACCAGAATTTGAGTTGGTGATTATTTCGGATAAGATATACTCCCTCTGTTCCAACTTATGCGAACCTATTTGACTAGTCACGGAGTTTAAGATAAAATAAGATTTTTGGAATTTATGGTCTTAAACGAGTCAAAAAAGAGCACACATTATTTGTGTCGTTATAAAAGCTTCTCATTAAGAATTGGAAGTTTAAGCTAAATTGTTTCCAAATTTAGAAAGAAGTCATTCTTTTTGGAACAGACCAAAAACGAAATAGGTTCACATAAACTGAAACGGAGGGAGTATGTTACATACAACGATGGCTCACTGTAATTTAAGTTGTAGCATGTTACCTACCACTACCATGTTACTAATTTCACTTATTATGAATAGTTACCTGTAATTATTTATTCGGTGTGAAAATGATTAACGCTGTCAGTGTATAGAACTTAAACTCCAGATATATGATTGTTGGCCATCAATTTATTGCTTCCTTGGTTTCCAATAATAGATGAATGCCCCATTATGTTGTGTGGTTTAATCATTGAAGTAGGTATTGCTTCGTGACCCGCTGGATGATAATGTAGCTCCCGTTGTTGAAGAACTTCAAAGAAGATTGCCATTGCCTGCTATTGGCTTTGGAGAAGGCGAAGATGATGACCAACCAGCTGTTAATGGGACACGAAATGAAATGCAAAATGTTGAACCAACTGGTATGCACCTGAAATGCGAACTGTTGATTACTATGTGTACTTTCTGTAGTTAAGCATTAGGGGTTGCTCATATTATGTTCCTGACTAGTAATTTTTATTGTGGATATGATACAGAATTTCCATTTGAGTTTCGAGCTTTAGAAGTAGCACTAGAAGGTGTATGCAGTTATCTTGACACTCAGACACGAGAATTAGAGACTGCTGCTTACCCAGCTTTAGATGAGCTCACCTCCAAGGTAAGATTAGTAATCCAAATACAAAATGTATGCCTTATTGGAAGAATTATTTAACAAGGTACTTACATGCTTAGTGCAACTAAGTGTCTACACTAAGTATGCGTTAACTAACCGGAAAAGAGCGCGATAACTCTTTTGTATTGAGTGGTTCTTATTATTGTTAATCTACCTTCGATGAGGTGGTCTGCTGCTCCTGATGTCTTTTCTAGGTGCTACGGTCGAATGTCCAACAAGCTTCTTTTGTTCTATATAATGCAAGATTAGGGATACCATTGCTTATTTAATTTACTCGATAACATTTTTGGTTTGATATGTCTCTATTGGGCATGTATGCTAGCTTTTTCTTCTTGCAATAAATATATCAGCTCGCTTTTCTCCCTTGGTATATTATTCCCTCAAAGTTCTCCTGCAATACATACATTATTCATATGTCGAGTGTATAGATCAGTTTGTTTCTCGAGTGCCTTTTTTTTCTTTTCCATTTGTGAAACACTTCACTTATTTGCAGATTAGTAGTCGTAACTTGGATCGAGTACGCAAATTGAAGAGTGCAATGACTAGGTTGACCAGCCGGGTTCAAAAAGTATGTGTATCTCTCTCTCACATACTATGTCTCTTAACGTACTAAGATACTATAGTCTATGCAATAATTTATACACTAGAAATTAGTTGTCTCTGCAAGAAATAGACTGGATGAGTATAAATGGAGCAACGTGAACACGTAGGATTCATATAGCCAACCCCTACCTGCTTGGGATTGAGGGGCTGTTGTTGTTGTTGTTGTTGTTGTTGTTGTTGCCGCAAGAACAAGATTGAGTTTATTTGGAGTGGAAAATTGGGCACAGCTAAAAGCCTTTGTTTTTCTTTATGCACGTTCCATTAACTTAATTGACTCCTAACTTATGCCAAACTCTAGGTCAGGGATGATCTCGAACAACTTCTTGAAGATGATGATGACATGGCTGACCTTTACCTCTCAAGAAAAGTTGCCGGAGCTTCTTCCCCGCTTAGTGGCCAGGGGGCACTTTACTGGTCCCCTGATTCTCCGAAGTTATTGTCCAAAACAAGCAAGATCAGCGGACTAACTCAGGAGGAGACTGATGTTGAGGAACTTGAGATGTTGCTTGAGGTTAGTATTATCAGAACTTTTGGAAATAATCACGACATACATGTGTTGATAAAACTGCATATTTCTGCAGGCCTACTTTGTACAAATTGAAAGCACGATGAACAAGTTGAGAACGGTAAGAAACTGCATAGACCATGCAGGAACTTGATGCCCTTAAACATACATAAAAACGAAATATATAATGAACTCATTTGGAACTAAATAGTGACATTGGTGTTCCATTATCCAGTTGCGGGAATATATTGATGACACAGAGGACTATATCAATATTCAGGTCACTCGTTGCTGATTTATCTTGTTTATTAATACCAAAACTTTCTGGTTTTTGGAAATAAATTAAGTTTCCTTGTTGCAGCTGGATAATCATCGAAATCAGCTGATCCAGGTACTGTCTTGTAATACATGCCTAGTACGGCATCCGTTCCACTCTATTTAGACAGTACCTATGTTGCACGGACTCTCCAAAATGATGCCGTACCCATGTCGGATCCTTAAATAATACACTATTTTTGGAGGATCTGACACGCTTCTGGCAACATTTTCGGAGAGTCTGAACAACATAGGACAGTACTACTCATATGATCTGTTGAAATTATTATCCTACATTTTGTTACTTCTCCACTTGAATTGGCAAATAAATGGCAATTCTTTTGTGACTGATACCGCAGCTGGAGCTGTTCCTGAGTTCTGGTACAGTTTGTTTGACAGTGTACTCGTTAGTGGCTGCAATATTTGGAATGAACATTCCATATCCATGGAGGAAAGACCATGGTTATATTTTCAAATGGGTGCGCACACTCGACCAATTCCTTTCCTTTTTTGCTGTATATTATGTCATTGTATAGAAATTAAACTCTAATATGAAACGTTTCCAATTGCGCACTTTGAGCGTTCTGTTTGTTTTAAACGGATACATTAATGCAGGTTGTCATGCTTGCTGGAATTGCTTCTGCATCCATCTTCCTATCAATAATTTCATACGCTCGGCACAAGGGACTTGTTGGATCTTGAATTCTTGCTCACTCCTATATACTGTATATATTATTCTGCACCTACATATCAATGTGTTGAGATTTCTTGATTACGACTTCAAGGGGGCCGAGGCACAACTGAAGACAAGAGTTTAGAGGGTTAAAAAAATGCAAAAACATCACAGCTGAGAGTTGAAGCTATTACCTAAGACATTTTTGTAACCTCCTTTTTCCACTGTGATAGAAGGTAGCTAGTCTTGTATTGATGAGTTCAACAATCAAAATATAGCAACAAAAAAATAAAATCAACCTGTGGACATGTAATGTTTTAAATTAGTGAATACGGAATACAGTTACATCCACAACTTTTTGTAATGAGTGTGAACTTAATGTATGCATATATATATAAAATTCAAATTTAAGACGAGTGTGTCAAAAATATTACATATGTATGGGGTAAAGTCGGTATACATGGATGGTCGAATAGTAACATGACATGTGGAGCCGAAGATAGGCGAAGGGAAAGTCAGGGAATAACCAATACTGGATACAACGAATGCAATTGATATCGGATAAATCCCGAAGATAGCATAGTCGACAGGAGAAGGTCAAGGGTTTGCCATCGGATAACATTCAATGAGAGAATTTTCACTAACACTAAATGAGCGACCATTGCAGAGAATATTAGCATTTCATGGCCTGCCTTATGCATTCATCAATGACTCTTTTATTATCATTTAGAGTAGCTTGATCGTAGGATCTTGTTTCCCTAGGTAAAACTATAAATAGCAAGCTCAACAACCATTGTAAAGACATGAAACTTTCTACCGACTAAAGCTTTATTTTACTACTTTTGCACTCAATTTAACAATGTTACTTGCACTTTATCATTATTCTCACTTTTGCTCTCTGAGACATTGCGACCGGAGCCAGGCTCGTTATCTTCTTCAATTTAAATTGCTAATCTTAATATGAATATTGTCTTTTTATTATTATTTAGATCAAATCAATTTGCTTATTTATAAATCACGTAATAAATTTAATTGTACCGTTTTGTGGGTATAATATGGCGCTTACCGTGGAGCATAGACTATTGCACAGTTGTTTTGATTCATTCGTTTATTACTAACTTGTTTTGATTCTTTCTTTAGTAGAAATCTAGATATGATAGCCAATGATGTCAACATCACACACAACATTGAGGGACGCGAAGAATTGTCCCAACATAATGACTCAAACAGTGAGAAACAACGGAAGGGATTAGACGACCACGGTTTGAGATGGTCAATACCCTTGTCATGCGCAGGAATCTAATCCTGATGAAGCGGAGGAGGAACATGTTGTGAAAAAATAAACTCCTGAGAGAACAACAGAAAGCAATGATGAATCACCCCTCGAAGCAGGATCAAATGATGACAAAATTGAAATAAGCATTGTCAGGAACCTATAATAACGCAAATCTTGATTCCTCCCAGCATTCCTGCAAATCAAATGGCTCAGAGAATCGATAACAACACCCTAAGGGGAGAAGTCAGTTTCGACGGAGCCGGATGGACCAGTAGCGGATCTAGGAATAACAATGACAATGATACCTTCAAAATTGAGCCCATGAGGTTTATGAGGGAAATAAACAGATGAATGGATCAAAATATGAAGGAGTTTCACGCTTGGATGGATCAGATTCTAAGCGCACCACCAGTTTTAAAAGGTCCAAATTCAAAAAAAAAATACATGCAATTGCAGTTTAAGCTGAGCGCAACACTAAAGTTAATTCCGAAAAGTTTCAAGATGCTGGACATACATAAATATGATGGGACTTTGGATCTTCAGGAGCACATCACAACCTATATCATGGTTGTGAAAGGGAACAATTTGGCGCAACATGAGATCGAGTCGGTCTTGTTGAAGAAGTTCGATGAAACCCTCACAAAGGCGGCCCTGACATGGTTTTCTCTCTTATTCTATTAACTTTTTTAAGATGCTTGTAGACTCATTCATTAAAGACCACACTAGGGTACGGAAAGTTCAGGCCAGAAAGGAGGGTATATTCAGAATTGCACAAGGCGAATTTGAATTACTGCGGAAATTTGTGATCCGATTCCAAAATGAACGGATGCTACTACCGGTTGTTCCAGATGAATGGGCAGCGGAGAAATTCACAAAAGGTCTCAATCCGCTGAGTTTTGATTCCACTTAGAAACTGAAGAAGAGCCTGCTCGAGTTTAGGCAACCCCTTGTGTAAATATCCATAACCATTATGAGTCGAAAATCAGGATATAAGACGATCAACTTGGGTTCTCGGTGTCAATCAAGGGACATGGCCGAGAAAAAACCCAGGACAAGTTTAAAAATGATATTGACGTGGATCGGCGGTCCTATAGTTATCGTTTCTGCTATACGAAAGAATTGATGGTCGTAGAAGCAACGGGTTTCAGTCATTGGACATGTTTGCTCGTGATAGAAAGACTGATCGTGTTCGGAACAACAAGTCATTGCAGGAGAAGGAGGTGCTAGGGGCCAAAGACTCCATATACCACGGGTTGTCAGATTACAACTTTAACATCGATTTGATAGAGTTGGTATCGGCATTGAGGAATATTAATTAAGTACGATTCCCGAATCCAATTTGATCAGATCCTACCATAGGGATACTGGTTTACGGTGTGAATACCATGAGACTCACACTCATATAACTGGCGACTGACGGCATCTCCACAAAGAGGTGTCAATATTATTGAAAAATGGCCATCTTAGGGAGTTCATAAGTGACCGAGTCACGAACAACTATGGCAAAAGACGGGATAAGATGGAGCCCTCAAAGTTAGTAGAAGTGTCACCTCGTATGACCATCAACATGATCTTTGGGGGAAATGAAGTCAATGGTTTAACCTTCTCAGCAACAAAGAAAACAAAGATATCGGTGACTCATAACAAGAGGTTTCGGGAAGTAGCAAAAAATGATATCACCTTCACGGAGGAGGACACTGACGGACTTCTTCTGCCGCACAATGACGCTTCGGTAATCTCTCTTAATATTTTAGATTTCAAAATTAAAAGTATTTTGGTTGACCCAGGAAGCTCAACCACATCATCCAATGAAGAGTGTTGGAGAACAAAAACTGACCGGAAGCATCATTCCAGCGATAAAACTCTTAGTTGGCTTCAACTTGACATGTGTGACAACCTGAGAGGAGATTTTACTACCTACAATTGCCGAAGGAGTGACCATGACTACTTTTTTTTGAAGTGGTAGATGGAGACATGGGTTATAATGTAATCCTTAAAAGGCCGTGGATACACGAGATAAATTTTATACCCTCAACATATCACCAATTATTAACATTTCCAACACCGAAAGTAATCAAGAAAATAAGAGGAGAGCAATTGGCAGCAAGGTAGATGAACACGGTAACTATTTCCAACAACAAGGATAAAGTATCCAAAAAAAATATCTATTACAGGAATCGATGTCATATCCTTTTAGAAAGAAGGAGATAAAGGCAAGGAGTCATCGGAATACCACCAGGTTTTGAGATATTTTAAGGTGCCGGAGGAGACACTACGACCGCATCCAGGCTCGTTATCTTCTTTATTTCAATTGCTAATCGTAATATTAATCTTGTCTCTTTATCATTTTTTTGAATCAAATCAATTCATTTATCTATAAATCATGTAATAAATTTTAATGTACAGTTTTGCGGGTAAATAATTTGCTGCTCAAGTACCGAGATATTTTCAAGTACTGGAGGAGACGGATGCGACAAAGTCAACCGCAGAAGAAATCGAGCAAATGATCTCATTCAATGAGTTTTTGGAAAGGAAGTTTCACTTGGGAACATGACTTAATCCTGAGCTCAGGATAGGCTTAGAATTTATAAAATTTCTAAAGCTAACGCAGACTGCTTTGCGTGGTTGCACTCGGATATGATAGGTATCCCATTAGAGGTGGCCGTTTACAAGCTGAGTTTGGACGTAAACTTCCCACCAGTAAGGCAAAAGAAATGCCCGATAGCCGAGGTCAAAGATAGGTTTGTTAAAGAGGAGGTAACCCGACTACTCAATATCGGTTCGATTCGGGAGATGAAGTATCTGGAATGGTTAGACAACGTAGTTGTAGTACCCACAAAGAATAACAAAATTAGGATGTACGTAAACAATAAAGATTTAATTAGGGCATGCCCTAAAGACCCGTTTCCACTGCCAAACATTGATGAAATGATTGATGCGACGACCGGACACGAGCTAATGAGTTTCCTTGATGCTTACTCCGGGTACAATCAAATTAAGATGAATCTGGAGGATCAAGAATAAACTTCTTTTATAACAGACTTTGGCACATATTGCTATAATGTGCTACCTTTTGGGATCAAGAATGCTAGAGCCACCTATTAAAGGATCGATAGAAAAATATTTGAGGGTCAGACATGTAAACCAATGGATGTGTATATTGATCACATGTTAGTCAAGTTTTTGAATGCAAGAGATCATTTGAAACACCTTCAAGAGACTTTCGACATTCTAAGGCAGCATAACATGAAGCTTAACTTAGAGAAATATGTGTTCGGGGTTGGTTATGGTAAGTTCTTGGGATTCTTGGTTTCGCAAAGAGGGATTAAGGTAAATCCCAATAAAATAAAAGCTATCGAGTACATTCCGAACCCATTAATAGGTGTGAAGGAAGTACAGAGGCCGACCTAGCAAATTTAAGCAGATTCATCTCATGATCCACAGAAAAGTGCCACCACTTTTTTTCACTTCTAAAAAGGAAGAACAATTTTGCATGGACTTTGGCATGCCAAGGGGGAACTTAAGGACCTAAAAAGGTGCCTATATAGCCCCCGATTGCTATCAAATCGGGGGAAGACTTACAATTGTTGATATATTTAACAGTCTTGGAGGTAGAAGTAAGTATCATTTTGGCCCTAAAGGAAGGAGGTACGCAATTGTTTATTTTGTTTAGTAAAATAGTTTTGGAAGTATAGACTCTATATCCATACCTCGAAAAGTTGGCCTTAGATCTCGCAGTCGCCTCTTGAAAGCTTAGGCCTTATTTCCAATGCCACCCAATAGCCGCTGCGATGACTTTTCCACTAAGGAATGTCATTCACGAGCCTGAATTGTCAGATCATTTGGCTAAATTGGCTAAAGTACAAACCCAGGACTGCGATCAAGTCATAAATTTTTGCCGACTTTGTGGCCGCTTTCAATATCAGGTTAATGCCCTTGGCTGCTAAGGAAGCGATACTGGTGTCGGAAATGGCATTGAGAGTTGGACCTTGTTTGCAGATAGAGCTTCTAGTGTAAACCCGGTCTCGGTAGTTCTAATCACACCCTTAGGGGAAACCCTGAGGCAGGACATTAAAACTATTCTGTTGATCAACGATAAAGACACGTTTGAGGCTTTGGTTGTAGGACTTGGACTAGACCGAGGACTAGGCTTTAAGGTCATCGAGATAATGTGTGATTCCAAGCTAGTAGTAAATCAAGTATACATTATTTTCGACACAAAGGAAGAGCGTATGTAACAATATATGAACAAGGTTCATGCATTGCATGCACGATTCCGGGAATGGTCAATCATACATATTCCAAGGGAAGAAAATGTGGAAGCAGATACGTTGGCTAATTTGGGTCATCCACGAAGATGAAAGGATTCGACTCCCATATTGTCATTCAACTTCTACATTCGGTATTTGATGTAAGCGGTTAATGCGAAGTTAATTCAACCAACTTAGTCTGGGGCTGGAGGAATGAGTTCCTCATTATCTTTGGCATGGTAAATTACTTGAAAACTCGAAGGCATCCCGGGCACTGGGAACCAAAGCAGCTTGTTATTGCCTCGTAAATGGGCAGTTATAGAGAAGATCATACCAAGGACTATTAGCCTGATGTTTGGGGGCCTCATATACAGACTAATCATATACAGATACATGATGAGGGAAATAAGTCAACAAAGGGGTTAGCGGGAATGATTCAGGTGCCGACTCCCTAGTTCTAAAGTTGGTCAAGGAAGGTTACTATTGGCCTGGGATGGAACAGGATACAAAGATGTTTATTTAGAAGTGTGATAAATGTCAAATCCATGCATAATTAGTGCACCAACCAGCAGAGCCCTATCATTCGGTGTTATCCCCATAGCCATTCATGAAGTGAGGGACGAACATAGCTGGTCCTCTACCGCCGGGTCCCATAAAGGTAAGATTTGTATTAGTTTTAACTAACTATTTCACTAAATAGGTTGAAGTAGGTCCTTACCAAAAGATTAGTGAGCGTGACGTGGTCGACGTCATATGGGACCACATAATCTGCCAATTCGGAATACCAAAGGAAATATCTTGTGATAACAAGACGCAGTTTGTAGGTTCAAAAATTACCAAATATTTGGAAGGATTGAAAATTAAAAGAATTACATCTTCACACTACCATCCAAGTGCTAACCGACACGCAGAATAAACTAGCAAGGTAATTATTTAGAACCTTAAAAATAAGTTTAAAGATGCTAATGGCAAATGGACTAATAAGTTACCGAGTGTGCCTTGGGCATATTGAACAATGGCTAAGTCAAGCACAGAAAAAATATCTTTCTCTCTCGTGTATGGCACAGAAGCTTTGATACCGGTGAAAGTGAGAGAGCCCACTTTAAGGTTTTTCCCGAACAAATGAAGATGCAAATAATGAAGCGTTGCTGGTAAGGCTGGACTTGTTCGACGAACATAGGGACATAGTATACGTGAGGATGGATGCTCAAAATCAAAGAGATGGAAAGATATTATAATCACAAGGCCAATCTCCGTTACTTGAAATTAGGAGACATGATTTTGTGAAAGGTGACTCAGAGCACTCGGGAAGTCAATGTCGGGAAGCTAGGACCAATATGGAAAGTTCCTACTGGGTTTTAGCTATTACCGGTAAAGGGTGGTAAGAATTGGAAAATCAAGATGAAGTAAAATTACCCAGCAATTGGAACGTGATTAACCTCAAAAGGTTTTACTGTTGATGGATCCTATTAATACTAAAAGTACATGCTGCACTCTTTTTTCTTTCATCCAGTATTGTCCCAATCGGGTTTTTGTGGCAAGATGTTTTTACGAGGTAGCAATGAAAAGCATACCAGAAAGGGAGCTTCATTGGCAAAGGAAGTACCTATGATATTAAGGCACTAAAATTCATATCGATGGTAAACAACTACGTGGATGGTTAAACAATTTTTGGTTCGATGGTAAGTTTTGATTTCTATCACTAAAAGAGGATTATTTAACCATTCATAAGTTGTTTCCACTTGTGAAGTAAGACTTCGAGTGTTCGAATGAGAAGCATAATTAACCATTCAAATTTTTTTTTCATTGGTTAAGTAAGACTTCCAGTGTTCAAATTTGCATGCTTCACATTCAAACACCGGGGGGGATAATACCTTACGCATGTTGGGGTAGTAAAAAGGGAGGTGTGACAAGACTCAGGATTAATATTTCATTAGAACCATGGTCCGCTTGATCAACCCCGTAGAAATAAATTGTACAAGTAGCCAAATGTATGGCAGTTTTATTTAGTTTAGCAAATGAATACTTATGTACTCCTAAATATAGAAGGAATAAAATAAAGTCCTTTATAATCTTATTTCTTGTCCAAATGATGATTTAATTTGATTATTTGAAAGTTAACAAAAAACTCCAAATGCTTGTGCCGAAATGAACAAACGACCTCCTCTTAAAGAGCACCGTAAACATAAGGGCCCTCTCTTATGAAACCCGCATAGTAAAGGGTAGAGAGTTTATGCCCGAAATCAAAACTTATCAAATGAAAATATACATGAAGCTTTAATTGACTAAACACAAGAGGAATATTTTTGCACAACGTTTAAGCAAAAAAAAAATATTTATCAAGTGCCAAACTCGGTGAAAGGTTTGGCACGATTACAAAAAAAAGGAAAAGAAAAGAAGAAGTATACATCATTGCTGCCAGACCCTAAAGGGAGGGATGGATCTACATTACCTACTAAATTGAAGATCTACGAGTCTAGTTTCTAACACATTAGACCGTTTATCAATACGATATCGTAGTAGAGAGATATTCACGCTTTTACGAGACCATGCAAGCAGATCCCAGTGGGACCCACTTAGGCGGTGGTCGACCTACTTCATTTTATAAACGATTTGGACGCCTATTTTTAACTCACTTTAAACTTAGCTTCGTCTCCAAACTTATCCTAACCCTTCTAAATAGATACCACAAGGGTTTGAAGCGATTCCAAAGTGATTACACCATATTTCAACATCAAAACTTAGTTCTAGTGAAGAACAACACCTCATTGAGGGTGTGTTGTCATTGAGGATTGTTGTGGGCTGTATTTGGCTGAAATTCAAAGTTTTTGCTACTGAATAATTGGATTATCTTAAGTCACTTCTATGGTATTGTATTGCCATTGAAGGTTGTTGTAAGTTGAAGAAAACTTGGTTTTCGACTTGAAGTTACTATAGGAGGTACGTGTATTATGTTCTTGCACGTGCTTAAGATTATCTTGATGTTGATTAAGTTAAATGGATGGAGTAGACATGAACTAGTGAATAAAGTTACTAATTGAAGATAATTGGAGTTGAGGATTCTTTCCTTTGTTATAAATATATGGTGTAAGGATGAAATCATTGATGAATGACTTCATTATCATATTAATGATATTGTTAAGTTAATGTAATAAGTCTATAAGGGGTGATATGGGTTATACAGATTGCAATCAGAGCTTGCCGCTCGTCTTGAAGTAGTTGTGACTTGTTGTTGTTATATGGTGTCTTGTTATTCATATTTATATGTTGATGGATTTCTCTAGTTCTTGTTGTTGGTATATGGTATTGGAGGGGTCCCTTGTTACAGGGGAGATGCTGCCCGAATTCACGTTAATGAGCTTTTAGCTTAAGTTACAGACTTAGCTTTGCTCAGCACTGATTTTGAATCTCCTTATACTATGATAAATTGAGTTGACTTGTGTGAAGAGTTTCTTGGAAGGTATTAAGGACTCAACTGATTTAAGGTATGTTAAGGTACTTCCTTCTCTCTTTTGGCATGATCTAAAATGAAATAATTATAAACGATACGCTATTTCATAACGGATCTACTCCTAGTAACTAAGGTTGCCTGTCATGTTCTTTCCTTATAAACTTATTCTAAGAAAGTATGTATGATCCTTGAATCCTATTGAGTTTTATATTGATGGTATGGATGTCAATAATGTTAATCGAGGGTTTGACGACCTTAAGTCACTTCGAAAAGTTTAGAACGTGATTCCATGAGTCTAGCATGCATTATATATATATATATATATATATATATATATATATATATATATATATATATATATATATATGTATCTATTTTAATCTATCAATCCGCGCTATAGTCAGTCGGGTATGACATCTATTGTTCAACCACTGATTAGTTGGGTCAACCGAGCTCCACGTGGTCGGATACGATTCTATTAAACCTTAGGATGGTCGGGTACATTTTTATCGAGTCCTCTTTGAGGCCAGGTAAGATATGATGATGATGATGCCTACACAGACATATGTTATGTATTATGCATTTCATGTCAGTAGCCCCTAGAGGCACTCAGATGTTACAAGTTGTATTCTTCTATCTCTCTTTATGTTACTGTTCTTATTTATGTTTTTCTGCCTTACATACTTAGTACTTTATTCATCCTGACATCCCTTTTTCCTGGGGATGCTGCATTTCATACCCGCAGGTTCCAATAGATAGGTTGACATTCCTCTTACTAGGCTATCAGCTCAGTGGAAGGTGTTGGTGCACTCCACTTGCTCCGGAGTTGCCTATTTGGTCAGTATGATTTGGACATGTATTGATCGGTATGGTGGGGCCTTGTCCTAACCTTTGTGATGCTTATGTACTCTTAGAGGCTTGTAGATAGATTTCATGTATTTGGTATGTATGGCCTTGTCGGCCTATGTTTTGAGTGTCCAAATGATCATTTCAATCTTATAGGCATGCATGTCACATGTATAGGTTTCTACATCATGTATAACATTCCCTTATATTTTATTTTTGTTATCTCATGCTGGCCCTTCTAGATCATTTACACATGATGGTATAATAAGAAAGATACGTTATGTTGGTATTTAGTTGAGTAATATACCAGGTGCCTGTTGCAGCCCTCCGATTTAGCTCATGACAGTTAGATTATTATTTCAACAGAAGTGTAGTGGAGCTGGTATCAACAAAGAGAAACATCAAAGAAGTGTAATTCCTGATGGTGGCCACGCTTGCTAAAATTTATTACTTCCCCACGGAAACTTTAAGGGGAGTAGATGTTCATCATATATGCTAGGGTTATGGTTTTCCAGTCTTTGTGCATAGCTGGCGCAGACAAGCCACCATTTGGCATACGGGAGGACCTACTTGTGCCAAGAAGACCCGGTACCGGTGGCATAATTCCAAGATCACGAGGTCAATTCCCCCGTTAAAATATGGGCCCAAAGTGAAGTTCTACGTATAGACATACATAAAACTTTTCTTGGTAAAGATAACCCGCTCCACTAGATCAGGAGCAATGATGTTTAGGTCATGGCAGTTACAATCCTTCTTCACAGTAGGAATACTGGAAGGGTGAATAAAAAAGGATACCTGCTACAACCCAAGTTTGAGGATTCACAGAAGGGAACTTTTCTTGGAAGTCATTAACAATGCTTAAGTATTTGGGTATGATGGTACTTACCGTAGGGGTATCAGCATCAACATCAACCTCCTTACCTTTGCTTCTCTTCGGGCCTCCACCGAAAAGAAGACCAGATTTTTCAAAATATTAGTGAAAGAAGCCATAATAGTAGGAAGGTGACTGAGTTTTGAAGAAATTCGAAAAGCGATGAAAGCAAAAGAAGGTTAAGAGCAAAGAAGGTAATGAACTTATGAAGGCACAAGAAGTAAAACAGGTAAGATGATTAGTATAAGTAAAGATATAGATTGCAAAATTATGGCCATGATTACCCCGAGAACTGGTGAAAATATTGTTGAATCGTGGGCAATACGTGTTTGGGGTATTAAATGCAAGGAAACGTGCGTCTTATCAAACGTCAAGGACTGCTTAGAAGGTTTCAGAAAAAAATTCGCCAAAAAATAGATCTTCACCAACTTCCTGATGACACAAAGATGTGCCACCGGAAAGCAGGGAAACTATATGTATAGGGTAAAATTGATTTATATTAAATGACCACATGGTAGCATAACACGTGGAATCAGAGACACTCGGAAGATAAATAGAGTAAGAATCAATACTGGGGTCAACAAGTGTAGTTGGTATCAGATAGATACCGAACGGAGCATAATCAGCGGGAGCGGGTCACACCAGATGGCATTTAATGAAGAATATTCTCTAGTATTAAATAGACAACTGTTGCAGAGAATTTTGGCATTCATGTTCTACCGTTACACATTCATCAATGGCCCCTTTATTGTCATTTTAGAGGGCTGGATCCTATAATCTTGTTTCCTATGTATAACTATAAATTGTAGTTTCAACAACCATTGTAAACACACAAAACATCTGACAAAACTTATGCTACATTCTATTCACAAGCTAAATAATACAATTACTTTCTGTTTTAAGTTGCTCTTATTTCATCCTCGGGAAGTATCGCTCCCTGAGCCAACTTGCCACCCCCTTTGGTTTTAATGCTAATTCTTATTTTTAATCTAATTTATTTATTATTTAGGATCAAATCAATTCGCTTGTCTATAAACCACGTAACAAATTCAATTGTACCGTTTTATGAAAAAATAAATAAATCTTACAAAGTTCTTCGATTTGAGTTCCTGATAGTAAGAGCTTCACCCTGAAAGGATCTTATATGAATTTGAATTAATCGGCTTAGTATATATATATATATATATATATATATATATATATATATATATATATATATATATATATATATATATATATATATATATAGTGTTTCGTCGCGTAGATTAGGCGGGTAACTTTTTTAAAGTTGAAGAATTAAAATTAATGAAAAAAAGTTGGTTTATGTTGGAAGTTGTCTGCGAGTATTCTAATTTAAGAGCAGAACTAATAATCAATGACACCTTCCAAATGATTATAAAATATAAATTTGGTAAAAGCTAATTTGACTTGAAGAAGTAAAAAACAAGAGTTAGTTTAGTGATAATTGAAACACCAAGTGTTAGTTGAATTTGGTAAAAACAGGAGGGTCAAACACGTTCTCATTATGTTACATTAGAAGAGGATTTACTTTTGACTTTGAGTTGTTCGGACATCTCCTAGTTCGAACATGGAACCGAACCGCGTTACTCTGTTTCTGAAACACGCTGATTTCTATACAAATTCAACTCTGATATGAACCCTTTCCCCCATCTCAAGAATTAATTAATGTATTTGAGGAATATCCCGTCAGTTTATTTTTACTTGGCATATTTTAATTTTTTATATTTCTTAAAAAATAATAAATGATGTACATAATTTATCATAATACCTATATTAATTGATGTGTATTTTATTTAATTTAAAAAAATAATTTGAAATGAGTAATAAATACTATAGGTATAACAGAAAGAAAAAAAATATACTATCTTAATATACGTAAAGTGGCAAGTAAAAATAAAAGTCTATTTTAGCATACATGCCAAACAAAAAGCGAACGTAAGGACTTACAGCAATAAATAAAATTTTATACTCGTACTATTGCAGACAATTACTTATGGAGCAATAAATTAGAAAAATAACATCCCCTCCAATCCAAATTAGTAATTTTTTAAAGTCTTTTCACGGAATTCATATCTTAAAATTAACATTAAAATTGAACATATTAATCTTAGTTTGCTCATTAAAAATATAACAAACTATTCCTAGGCTCTTTATTCCAATGACATACTTGAAAAGAAAAAGTAATTCCTTCTTAATATGTAAAAACATCAATATTGTGGATCACAAAAAATTATTTAAAATGGATCAGAGGGAGTAAGTAACATCCTGCAACCGATTAAGTTACACTAGCAACGTAAAATTTTTCCTCAGTATCTAAATAATTTTTTTTTTTTTAAAAGAAGAAGAAAATTCGAACTAACTACAAGAGCAGGCAGTCGATGAACTTCTACATCTCCATCTTTTTCCTTGAGGTATTCACGTACATAATATAAATTCTAAAAGAATTCTTTTTCTTTTTTGATTTTTCCTTAAGAAATGTACATAAAAATTAATTACTTACACGTGTATTTTATTTAAACCAAATAGTTGTTAACTAAAGTTAAATTACATATCACTTAGTTAAGATTAATTACGAAAACTATTTTTCTTATAAAAAATATCCTAGCAGGCTAACGTGCGCCGTGAGATGCAATTAATATCCAAACCACCCTCTATGTGGCCCTTAAACAGTACCGCCGTCACGCTCACGCATACAGAACACAACGAATATTAATCAGTAGCCCACACTCTTCGTCCCCATTCTCCACGGCGCATTTTAACCCCCAGCCCGCATATTACAAAAAACCAAAAAATAACATATAATTATTACTTTAGAGTAATATAAAAAGCACAGAAATATTCGGTTTCGTTCATGAGCTTCCACCCCCCCCCCCCTCACAAACCCAAACCAAAACACCCTCGATTTCGACTCCCAAACCCAAATACACAACAACGCAGTTATATACACAGCAACAAGAGATCATCTAATCCACGTTCCCTTTACCCCAAATCAAATCTCAGATTCAACTGTGTCTTGTTATTAAATCCGTTTCTGCTGTTTGTCGCGAAGCTGACTTTGGGTGTGATAATTGTGACGTTCTTTGTTTGTGGGTTGAATGCAGATAAATAGCGAGGAATGAACGTAAATTCCATGTGTTACGGTGACGTTTCTAGCATGCACCGCTTGAGTACGTGGATTTGAGAGAGAAAATTGAGGGTCTAAATTATATAGTCGAAACTGTTTATTGAGAGTGAGGAAGCTAGCTGATATACAGAGAAATACAGATATAAATGTCGAATCAAGTGGTGAATGTGAGAAGGGATAGGATTGGGGCATGCATGACATGCCCTCTTTGTCATAAGCTTTTCAGAGATGCAACTACTATTTCCGAATGTCTTCATACGTGTGAGTCCCCTTTTAATTTCTCTCTTTATATATACTGCTCACTGCTGCTGCTCAATGTCAGTTGTTTGAATTTTGAATTGCTTTCCGTTTTCTGATTACTGTTTCAGTCATTTTTACGATCTGGGTTTACTTTTTTGGAATTGCGTACAACTCTTTGCCTGCTAAATGGAAACGAGCTATGTGTTTGATCGATCCCATTTCATTAAATCACATGTTATTTCCTCTGCGCTAATGATTATCTACGGGAAATTGGTGGTTTTATATGGATGTTTTCGTTTCAGTTATATATGCTTATTGTTGTGACTAGGGAGATACATGTTTCGAGCTGATAAGGACAGTTCGTAGTGTCTAATTGAAGCTTCAACAGTATGCTCTTGATTGACTTGATTTATTTGCATCGTACAGTTACTTTAGATAATGTGATCTCAGTTACAAATTGGAATTCAGGAGAGGTGTTATTTTAAGTTATTGCTAAATATCTGTCTTTTGCTCGCAAGAGACCATGATGTTTTGTTTAGTCATATTAGCATTTCTACAAAGTTAATTTTCTTTACAAGAGTTTACAATCTTGCATTCATGTATATGGTGTGAAACATGATGAATGAGTTGAACTTAGCTTACTTTCTTCTTTTTCCCTTTACATAAAAATGTTGTCTCTCTGCATTTTGGTTTGAGTATTATCGAAACTAGCAATTGTTTTTTTTGCAAAAAAGATGACTACTGTTTTGACACTGTTCCTTCTGGAACTTTACTTAGTTTGCAGGAAATGCATCTACAAGAAGTTGTCTGATGAAGAAACGGAATGCTGTCCGATTTGCAATATCGACTTAGGCTGTGTTCCTTTAGAGAAATTGAGGTCATATTATCTTCTAGCTCTTAATTCTTTTCCCTTTCTCTTTTCTTAAATGCCGAGAGTGTGCTTAAGTACTCAGTGGACGTATTCGTGCAGAATGTTTTAGCTTTAGATATATTTCAGAATCTTTTTTTTCTGCCACTTGGAAGTTCTACTAGAACATTCCATCTATATTGACTAACTTAATTTCCTATGCCTACCAAACATAACATCATGAAGTCTGTGCCATGTTCACTTAGGAGAGTTCGACTAAAGATTCCATCTATAATGATTAACTTAATTTTCTACACCTACCAAACTTAACTTCATTAAGCTTGTACCATATTCACCGCTCCTTTGGAGTTTGGTATGCAGCTATGAAGTACAGGCATTTTCCGTGGGAAACAAATTAGGTGGAAACTACAGCTATGTGATTTCAGTATGGTTATTTATGCCTGGATATATGTGTGGTCTCACACTTACTGCTGGCTCAAAATTGTTCTATGTTTAATTAGAGAGCAATATGACATGCTCGTCAAATTTGGGAATTTCTTTCCTCTACCACATTCACCTTTCTTCTTTATGAAGTCCATCTTTAAAGAAACAGGCATGCTAAATTTTTGTTGGCGTTTTGAGTTT
The DNA here is from genome assembly GCA_032618575.1 of Nicotiana noctiflora. NCBI lineage: Eukaryota > Viridiplantae > Streptophyta > Magnoliopsida > Solanales > Solanaceae > Nicotiana > Nicotiana noctiflora. The sequence goes on from JASVEL010004219.1 coordinate 124,463, forward strand.
CCTGGACATAGATGGATTAGGGATTAGGATTTCTCTAAACATACTGAGCACAGATCATAATGCTCTAGGGGTTAGCTTTCCTCTTATGTGTCACTACAATTATGCTAACTCTTGTACAGCATGTTTAATCATTCAATTAATTATGTGTCCATCCAAAATTAACTGGGATCTGTAGTATGAATCCTCTATATCTGTTTTACTCTATTCAATCTAGTTTACTCCAATACTAAATATTCTGTATCCTCTATATCTGTTTAACTCTATTCAATCTAGTTTACTCCAATACTAAATATTCTGTCTAATTATGCAAATAAGGAGTTCTGTAAAACTATAAGCTCTCAAAATTTGATACTTGTCTCCACACTGACGTGCAAATCTCTTATCACATTAAAGACTTGGTGGACAAAGGACATAATGTTAGTGTAACAACAGAGAAGCCTGAATCCCAACTAGTTTTAGCCTCTATATGGATCCTTTGCTTCACTGTTTTTGCACTTATTAAATCCACATTTATCACGAAAGTTAGTTGGTCTTTGAAACAAATCCCTCCATACGGGTTTAGGTTTGCCTCTCTTCTCCTTTTAGTACCTTACTGACTAATGTATTTGGAGATCTGCTTAGCGACATGGTTAAACCATCTCAGGTGGACATCTCTCATTTTTTCCTCTGTGTGCTACTTGTTGCACCTTTGTCAGATCTGATTTTTTCTCTTTTGGATATGTAAGGTCTTTAAGGCCCACATATTCAACCCTTAAACAATGTTGATCCCACAACAATTTGATATATTTGCCTTTTACCAAGTTACGGGTTGGATCAGTCTTACAATTAATTCCTGATACAATTTGGAGGTTCTGTGATGAAAGGCCAATAAGGTAACAAGAAGAGATTGATTCTGGGAATATAAGGAGGAAAATTTGGCAGCAGAAAACATCGGCAGACTTCTATATCATCCAATAAAATTGGAATCTGTAGCTGTTGGATTTAAAGTTCACTTTGATTATCTGAGAAACTTCTAAAGTAGTAAAGGAGAGGCATCACACAACAGATGGGAGTGTAGAGAGCAAACTATAATATGTGGACAACACATGATGACATATGTCTCATTAAAAAAATGAGTCTCTGTGTGTGAGTGTGTGTGTGTATGATGATAGGTAAAATTTATTACTTAAGTACCCATAGCTCATCAAGTTTCACCAGTTACGTTAGGCTATAACTCAGTTAATCTTCATTTTCTGTCACGATTTTGTTCTGCTTTTTCATGCATGTAGCTGCATCTTATGCATGTTATATTTTCTTCTACGGTTGGGTGGAAGACAAAATTATCCCTGAGAATGTTATTTGCTTTTTTAATTATTTTACAACAGGCCAGATCACAATCTGCAAGATGTGAGAGCAAAGGTATTCCCTTATAAGAGGCGAAAGGTGAACGCACCTGAAATTATGCCTTCAGTTGCATTGCCAGTAAGGAGAAAGGAGAGATCCCTCTCGTCACTTGTGGTCAGCACTCCAAGAGTATCTACACAAACGGGAATGACAGGAAGAAGATCAAAATCGGTGGCAAGAAAAACATTACGGGGTTCCGCCTTTTCAATTGAGAAACCTGTCAAGAAAGAAGAAGGTTCTGGAGAAGATCAACTGGATAGCTCTAGCTCACTTGAGACTTTGAACAAGTTCACTCAGAACATAAGGCTGGTAAGTCATGTTCTTCAGATGTTAGGTGCTATTCCTCAATTTGGACTTCGTTGAGGTCTTTTCGTTGATCAAAGTTATGCAAAGACCTGCAGTATCATTGTCACAGTCAATCATGTCAATTTTTTTGCAGAATTCTTCCAGTGGTGAGCCTTCTGACCACCCTACACCTGATAAAGAAATTGCAAACGGCAGTAAACAGTGGGAAGGCAAAGTTGATTTGTGGAAACCTTTAAATTGTTTGGTAGAAGCAGCAAACAGGAGCAAATCTTCGAGGTTTTCCTCACAGGGTTCTACCGCTAAGTCAGAAGGTGTGCATTCCCATGACCGTGAGGGTCATGTCCGTAAAACTAAAGTCAAAGAACATGGGCACAAATTGAAGATCAAGGATGATAATAATGGTGATCCTGGTCCTCAAGAATTTGATAAACCTAAGAAATCACGTAGAATTCGCCAAAAGAAGGCATCAGCTTTTGGAGAGTTTAATATTTCACCGCAAACTGTGCTGGATGCAACCAGTGCCAGATGTGAAAGAAGAATCTATCCAATATGGTTCTCATTAGTGGCCTCTGAAGACCAGTGAGAATCTGCTTTTATCTTATAGAATTTTTCTGTTTTACTTTTGCTGAGACGAGTGAATTTCCAAATTTTTTAATTCTCCAAATTATTTGTGTCAGGGAGGGAGATACACCCTTGCCACAGATTTCTGGGAGTTACTTGAGAATAAAGTAAGTGCATTTTATTCCTTGAAACAAACTTCTGATGATGATGCTCTTAATATGCCTGAGTACGCTCTTAGAATTCACAAAGGTTGTACCAAGAACATTTTAGCTGCATGAATTTTCATTCTTACATAATTTGATAAGCTTTTCCTACCCTTCCTGAGGTACGAAGGTGATAAATCATTTCTTTCCAGCACTGCACAATTCTGCAACTTGTCTGCTGCGGTGGCTACGGAGAAGTCACAGTCACATTGCATAAAAATGATAGAAGCTAATTATGCTAACTACTTAATGTTGCGTCAGGAGCGCTGAAACTGACCTTTATAATAGAATTAATCTTAGGGTACGCGCTTTGCGTGTGAACCTATATCGACAAATATAAATTTATTTAAATATTAGTATAAAATAATATGTATTTGTCATGCAATTAACGTATCATTTCGATAATATTTCTAGAATTTGATGATGTGCTAAAGATAATAATAACCATAGATGTTAGAAATTTATATCTATTATATATTTATTTGAATGTGCATTTATATTTTTGTATGTAAATTTTAGTTAGTCATTTATATTTGAATGTGGCTTGTGGGTTTTGATTTTAAACTCATTTGTCTATAATCACTCATTTGGCTAATCAAAGTCTGGTCATTCCTCAAGAAGAAATCAAATTGTGTTCCTAAATAAGTACTAAATATTAGTGATGAGAAAGGAAGTTTTTAAATGCTATTGTTGAAAAATCCTTGTTTAATTATAGTAAGGATTAATATTTCCTACCTAGTTGAAATAAGGAAGGACTTATATAAGTAAAATTTATATAAGAAAATGATTAAATTCCTAAATATTAGGGATTTCTATATAAATGATTATTACTAAATATTTAGGAAAATAATAAAATAACTATTTGTCTAGTATGAACTCAATTTTAAAAGGTAAAAAGGGCGAATGACATTTCAAAGGTTTTCGTGCTTTTAATATAGCATAGATTTTTTTTATTTTTACCCTACGAAAGTAATTAATCTCCTAATTGTTGTCTTATTGTTTTTCCTTTTTTACCTAAGAATTTTTTGACTTTACAATCTTTGGTAGATTATTAGGGATACTAATTAAGGAAGAAGGTTCCTACTACTCTTCTTCTTAATTATTATTTCTTTTTATTCTGTGGCTATATCTTTTTTTTAATAGTAATTTATTTGTATTTACAATTTTATCCATTATAAATTACACTTATAGAGGGTAAAAATGGTGAACGACATTTCGTTAAGGGCCTTCGTGCTTTTAATATAGTATAGATATAGATATGCTCTGAATTTGAGTACATTCATTGTGCTGTGTTAACAAGTTGGGCAGTTGATTTAAATTACCTTTATTTTGAGCATTTAATCACATCTGGTCAGTATATTCTCGCATCATTTAGGGAGTAATTGTTTATAGACCAGCAATGGTCGAAAGTAATAATCTAACCTGAATGTGCTAATTTGACTTTGAAATCGTACTAATTCTCTGTTCTAACATAAAATGTTAGTGTAACGGGTTCCTATAATCAGATAGATCTCTATCCAGTTCTCCCTGAATTAACTTGTGGAATTTACTTAAAAGTAGTCCAAAAAAGTAAAAACTTTGTCTTAGATGTAGATTCCTCTACATCCTGAATGCTGTATCCACCTGTGACCTGTCAACCACTGTGCAATTCATTCAAGTGTTGTATTCATGCGGTTTCTGTATCAAATTGAATGTTAGGCCATGTGAAACTTCCAGTTGCGAAATGAAACTACAACTTATTAATTCAGGTTCATGGTGCTATATTTACACTTTCCAACTACTGAAAAAACAAAAGGTACTCTACACTCTCCAACCATAATAAACCATGGTTAATCTATCACCTCATTTCTACACCCAATTTTTGTAGAAGAACCACAAGTTTTTATAACTGTGAATCTGCTGTTCTTAGCTTCGAAAATCGGTGGATAATAGCCTGCCTCTCTATACTTCTCCACTTAAATACCAAACTTGGTTAATAAGAGGATTCAGACTCTTGACATGCGTCTGCACTATATTTTCCATTGAACAAAAGCCCTAGGGGCATAAAAGAACCACATTTGTATTCTAATTTAGTATTAGTAGATATACCAAGTCAATATGTATGTACAAGATGCCTCTCGATATTCAATTTTAAATGGAGATATTTAATGGTTTGAGCCGTAAAAACAACCTTTTGCAGAAATGCAAGGTAAGACTGCATATGTTAGACTCTTGTGGTCCGGTCCTTTTCTGGACCCCGCGCATAGTGGGAGCTTAGTGCATAGGGCTGCCCTTTTTATATTTAATGACGAATTCCAGAAGCACCGAGGAAACTGGTCTTCTTGTCATGTTATTTCAAAAACTATAAAGTAAAACCAATATAAAAAATAAGAAGTAAAAACAATATGTGCCACAGCTTTCACATCTCTTTTGTTTTTCTATGTTGTTGATGCCTTTTGGTTTGGTTTTTTATGTTGTTGACTCTTTTTTGTCTAGTTTTCTTTTTCATTTAACTTCTTTTTGTTTTTACAAGGTGTTGTTATCTTTCTAGAACTGTTTGATGTCCTTTTCTGGGTGGATTACTTAGTTGTTGTTTTTTTCATTCTTTTTTTTTTATGAAAGATATAATTTTCGGGTATCGGGTATCGCAAATCCAATCTAAGGAAAGTTCTGGCAAGCCAGTTCTGTAGGTTTTCTTTAGCTCTGCGTATCAATCTATGTTTGTTTGTTGGAGCTTTCCTACACACTTCTTTTCCATTATTCAACAGTTGCTACCTCAGATATGGGCTAGCCCTGCTTTTGAAAATGGAGAAAACCAGCTGGTTAAACTCAGTTGGGTATGCTATTAGGGACCATATACTTATCCTAGGAAACCCGTGTTGCAGAGAGCATCCCGACTTCACATGCAGTAACATGACCCTTGCGCTTTGATGACTGAATACAATCTTGAGTGCAAAGAATTTCTTACTACAAAGTATACCTATGTTTTTCTATACCAAATGGGCTCTAACCACACCTTTGTGAAGGAGACCAACTGGCTTCAATGAGGCATTTACCTATGGAGCAACCCGAAGGGTGACCTGGGGCATTAATTTAAGAAAATTACTTAGTGGATTCTCACCAAGTCTTTTGCATTTGGTCTTGGAATAGTCTTAGATGCTCTAAACAAATGGAGTAAGCCAGTGATTGGTCTTTTATCTATTTTAGTCAACTGGATGGGTGAGTCCGATACCTACCTTCCAAGATGATTATGATGTGAATGCCAGTTATAATTTGGATTTCTTAACTGTGGAGGAAGCCAGTTCTGGAGCATAGCTAATAGATGCTGAAGATAATAGTTAAGGTACTAGATGGGTTACTGGGACAAAATGCTGGAGGATTTATTCTCCCCTTTCAGGATAGGATTTTCTTTTACAGGCCTGTATTTCTTAGGGATTGCAACTACTTATGAGAGACATGTCTTGCAAATTTGCTGTAAACTATAAGCCAGCTACTTGCTTCATGGTGATGACAGTGCGCCAACTTGGGTAGTATAATAAAATGGATGTTCATGCCTAGTTAAGTGCCTTTATGTTCCTTGTCTTCTCTTGATTTTAAGATAGCTCCTTACATATGCCTCTCTCTATGAACTCTCTCTCATATAGTTGCTAACTCAGTCTCCTGCTGGATCTTATGTGGTGTTTACAGTTATTTGATCAATGAGGTGAGTGATGAAAATATTGGCTTATAATATAGTCCCCCTTGTACCACTTTCTTCTGGTATTAGAAGTGCCATTGGTAAACCAATCTGATTCCTCCAAGCCGTTGAATGGCTTCTGTACAGAGCAATATTCTTGCATAGCTCCTTTTGATATGTATTCTCCTTTTATAGGGATATGTTACCCTTTTTTGACATTAATATCTTATGTGTAATTATACTAATTTTTAAGAAGTACAACAATAGTGTACTATAGAGTGTCTATTTGTTAAACTCATTTGTTTCTACTTTTTTCTTAGAAGGCTAGATGTGGCAATAGTTGTGATCTAGCATTACTGCATTCATAATTTCTTGTTTTCCATCTTCTTGCCTATTTCCCAGCTACACTACCACAGTTGCTTTTTAATCTACGCCCCTCAAGCCTCATAATTCTCTGGTTTCTTCCACGTCAGTGCTGCAACTGATTTACTATTGCAGCATGTTTCTGCAGCCCAAAAGTTCCTCCAATATTCAGAGTGATGTTTGCTTCCGCACCTGCCATATATTGGTTTAGATTTTTTTATTTCTTATTTTCATTTGTTTCCACCCCTTGGATATCCTTTTAACCAATTTTGAATTGTGCACCACCTCGTGTAGGTGAGGCTTGAATTTAGAAACGTTGCCTGTTCATCATAAGAGTGTGGCCGCTTCATAAAAAAGCTTAAGCTTTTAGAGAAGGGACAGATTATTTGTTTATATTAGGTCAGCAGCACTCAGGTTGGACCTCTCAAAGCTAATCTTTTGCATTGGTAAAAGGTCCTACTTTACTGTCGGTGAACGAGGTTAGATTTGTTACGCTGACTCGTACGACCAATCTTCGTACATTATGTTGGCCGTCTTCTGGGGGTAGTATTCAACAAGAAACCAGTATCGTCAAAGACGTGCTTAAGCCCTAAAGCGAGGCTCAAAACATGTTGAGGTTTCGCCTTGCTTAGCGGGCGCTTCAGTGTTGCCATCAAGGCTCTAAGGCATACTTTTCCTTGCCAATGAGCGTAATTTTGAAGAGGCAAACCTAAACAACTAATATTTCACTTTATTGTGAAAAAAATCAATTTCTTTATCCATATACTTGTTATTCATGCTTATAATTATTAGTCTAGGACTATACATATTTGTATTTTTTTCTCCATTTGAGCTTTTCTTCATTACACTTAAAGCCTCAATGTACCTCAGAGCTTTTCTTGCGCTTTACGCCTTTGATAGCACTGCAAGCAACAACTAATATGCCTCCAATTTGGGTAAACAAGGAATGTAGAATGAGGACTTGCGAGGGAGTCACCCATCCTAGTACTACTCTCGCGTAAGTATGTTTAGTTTTGATCGGATCAAGTGCGTTAATGCTGGTATGGTCACATCCACGTTTGCTTGAAATAGAAGAATATCACTACTAATAGTTAGTATGCCCTCCATCTGATTATGTTTTCATGAATAGCACTAAGGTCCTTGAGCTTGAACTCAAAATGGTCTCCTCTTCAACTGAAGTTTGAAATATATGGAAGCTTGATCGGACAAAGACTATAAAGTATCCATCCCTTTCTTTATCTCTTTGTTCTGGTTTGGTCTATATCTTGTGACCTGGACATTACACTGACCAATTTCAAACAACTAATTATATCCCAAACCAGCATCCTATCTCCAGGCCAGCTAAGTTCAGAAATCACAGTTGTTAAACTTTTAATGGCTTATAACCAACAGTAATATCACGGTAGTAATGAAAGCATGAAATAAAGCGTGCTTGTGATCTGGGAACTTTGAAAAGAAAAAAGGAAAATCACAGACAAAAGGACCTTGCAATTTGATATGCTGACATTAAAATTCTTAAACTGTTCATGAGAAGGCTAAATGGAAAAAGATTAGTTTTTGGGAAGATTTGAAAAAGGTAAAATGGCAATGCAGAAAAAGAGGTATGCTCTGGAAGTTGGTGAAAAGATAATCTGATATTTTATGACATGAATTCTTGCAAATTTCCTTCATAATTTTCTCATATCTTCCGCTGTTGCAGAGACGGTAACATTCCGGTTTCTTTCATCCAAAAATACCTGGTGAGGAAGTTGGATCTTAAGAGCGAAGAAGAGGTAATTGGCTTGATTTTAGTTATTTATAAATCAATGAACAACACATGCATTTATTCACATTATACATCTTCCTTGGTGATGTTCAATTGAAGTTAGTGGGGAAACATGATTTTCTATAATATTAATTGCCATTGGGTGCAATGTTCATTCGGTCTGGTTTTGAACGGGTTGAACTCAACTTTGGGTCAGGTAACTGTCTATGTTACGTGAGTGCAATATGAGGAATTATAATGTGTAATGCTCAATGTTAACTGTAATATGTTCCTTTCTGGTTACCATGAAGATAACCCATAAGTGACAGTATGGTTGCCCCTAAGTATGACAGAGGGAGAGTTCTTGCAATAAACTTGACTGAAGAAAACATACATGATTAAGTGTTTTACTTTTTGTTGTGCTGACTCGAGTTTATTTGTAGGTTGAGATTAGATGTATGGGACAATCAATAGCCCCCAGTTTACCACTTAACAGTTTGGTTGATATGTGGCTTCAAACTACTACATCCGAAAGAATACCAGCAATTATTGGTTCATCAGCAAAGGACTTTGTGATGGTGTTGGCTTATGCTCGAAAGATTCCAGGCGTTCCAGCTTCTTGAGTTATTATCACTGCATTCATGTACTTGATAAACTATATTAGAGCTAGTGTTATGTTGAAGTACCAGGCGGAATTGCTAGGCCCCTGTGCCTCGAGTGGCATATGATAAGTGTAGACTTGTAAGTTGTATTTAATTGCTGCAACTAGAATTGGTGCAGATGGGCGGGAATCAAGCAACAGGGCAAGAAAAAAGATGAAATTTCACATGGGACCCTGAACGAGTTCGGCTATTCGTGCTCTAACTGAGAAGATACCATGCTCTCAGGTTCACTATTTTTCTGCAATGTGTTGTATGGTTGTACACTACCTTGTAGTTATACTGCGTGAATTTTGATAGTGTTTTTTCATTATGTTTTTCAAACCTCCGGTCATCATAATACACAATTTTTTATTTTTCAAATATACTAGTATTTCATCATCAGCCTCCAGAATTATGAATTACACTGCTGTGTTCTGATTGCCATTCTGAGATTAGAATTCATGTGCATATTTAGTCTGCTGCTATTCTGGAGATGTTCGCACCTGTGTTTTAAAAGGTGTGGTTTTAAGGTGGGGCATTTTACATATGCCTCAATAAGATGTAAGCCCCGAGGCACGCCGTAAACCCCATAAGTTTTTAATCTATAATATTTTATAAAATAATATAATTATAGTAAATATTTATAAATAGGTAAAATTGCATAATATATAGTGCTCAATCCCATCTAGAAAAGTAGTCAAAACAATCTATTATATGCTACTTAAAAGAATAAGTAACTTGAGTTGAAAAGAATAAAATTTTCTACACGGAGAAACAAAAATGATAACTAACCTGCAAAATGAAGTTTGAGCTTGGTACTATGAACGAGAATGAAATTCTCTTTGTATTAGTAAAAAAGTAATTGAATACCATGAATTAGGGTTTCAAATTTCAATTAATAAAAAAGGTCTTGACTTTTAAATTAAATACATTTCAGTTGCTTTTTTGGTGCGCCTCGCCCCGAAAGCGCCTTTTAAAACACTAGTTCGTACTATCTTCATCCAAATTATTAAACTTCCTTGTATATGAAGATGATTTAACTTATAGCTGGAATGACTGTGGATAGATTGCATTCGTTTCCAGGATGATTGATCAATTAACGATCGGCGAAACATTGTCAAGCCATGTTGAATCTTATTAAACTTGAATAGAACAGGATGGGATACAGAGCATCATATAACCGATCCTAGCAATTTAAAATGTAGATGTTGCTGATTCATTAATCAAACATATCAGCATGATAAGTGCAACAATAATCCAGTAAAGCTCAATTAATTAGTGAAACAGATCCAATCACAAATCACAGAAATTCCATGCAGCATTGGTTCACTAACTCGAGTATCATTGCTTAAATTGAGTACTCTTTATATACAATAACAGCACAAAACGAGACATACTCCAAATAATCCGTGTCTCAATTTTCAATTCAATTGCCGGAAAAAATGTAAACAGCCATTCACGACCATACAATAAACCCTGAAAAATTACACTCCTTAATGCCTTAAACCTCATTGCATTCTAATCCGTCCTTGCATATATTGCATATAATGAACATTTTATTGAAATTGTTGAATTAATTGCTTCAACAAGAGGCCATTGACTACAATAACATTTGCTCCGTGTTAGCTTCTTCTTCATATCATGATGAGCTACCAACAAAAGAGAGCAATCCACCATCAGCAGCATCATCCTCTTCTAGAAACAAATCCTCCGTAATTCTAAATGTACAATGCAAAGTTACTAACACCATTCCCACCACGATCGAGACCAACACATTCAACCAGACACGTGTCAGCACCAAACTCACCACTGTAATAACGCTTAGAACAACCAGAACGATCCTATCATCAACCATACGGTTAAAAATCATCAACGGTTCGTCGCGATGGAAGTAGAGGAAAAACCAAGCAACGAACACGACTAAGAAGACGATCATTGAAATTGGATGCCATAAGAGGCTTAAGAAGAGTATGAGCAGCACAATGATGGCGTAGTTGACCCGAAAGTAACCGAGGTTTCGCTTGACACGAGATGTGAAATCGGCGAGGGAAATGGGCCGGGTATATGAAGACGGGTGGGCCAATAGTTCTCTCCATGGACGACGCCGAGCGTAGAAGGAAAGTGTGCCGGATCTGGCCCGATTGAAGGAGAAGTCATAAGCCGCACGCATGATTGATCGGATTGTAATTTAGGGTTTCAAATGGTGAATCTTCTCGAACAAGGGGAGTTGAAACCCTAGAAGGGGATCGAATGATAGTGAATCCGCGCCTAAATAATTGGTCGTTGTATTAAGGGTTTTTTTGGTAGGAAGCAAAATATTTTTCGGTTCTGAAAGATATTTTCATGAAAAGTTATTGGCTTTTTAATTTATTTTTCTTTGTTTGGTCGGTGAATCAAAAAATTTCCAATGCTACTATCCTCACTCACCTCCTTTCCCAAGTCCCAATATTTCACATGCTCCCCTCCCCCCTTCCTTTAGATATCCAACGTTTTTAGAATTTTATTCTTCAAAATTTTATTATTCTCCTAAAAATTCACACAAACCAAATGCACTAATGTGCAGTATTATTTTTTTACGCAAAAATAATATTAAAATTTATGCTTCATAACTAAAAAGAAATTAAAATACTCTTGTTTGGTTAAAAAAGAAGTACTCTTTCTACAACATAAAAACAAGTACTTATTTTGTTGAAATGAAAAAAATATTTTTCTGCATCATGAAAAGAAAATATCCATTGAAATGTAAGAATATATTTTTTTTCTACATCATAAAAAAAACTTTTGTTATTGAATGAAAAAAATACTTTTTATTATAATATTTTTTTGGGGTAACTACATTTTCATTTCTCAGTAATTTTTACATAGTGCAATCAAGCTTGATATGGACATAAGCCCCAAATTTTAGCTCCATTCCCTGACCTCATTTACTACCACTACAAGAACAAGTTTAGTGTAACTACTAACTATAGAACAGTTCATTACATACTAGGATAGTAGTTGAGTTCCAGTAGTCTTCTTTGTAGCTTGTGCTTATAAGTTTCTCCTCGCCCATGTACATCTTGTGTTGTTGCTCTGCTTAGAATTACTTCTGATCATTGCATTCCCTTGAAGATCCTTCCATTTCTCTTGCCATATGTAGTACAAGGTTCCTGCCAATGTGAGTTTATATAACTCAGTTGTTGTGCTCTTCCCTTTATTGTACTTTCCTACTCTTTCAAGTTCATTTGCCCACATCATTGATTGCCTTTGAATCATTTGTCATTGCAGCACAGATGTCCATACTCTCGATGAATAAGTACATTTAAAAAACAAATGATCAATTGTCTTATCCTCACTATTACACAAAGAACAAGTAACATCTTCCACATAGCCCAAACCCCTCAACCTGTCTTTAATCATCAACCTTCTATGTGCAACTAGGAAAACTATAAAGTTCCATTTTGGCACTCCAACACTGTTGTGCACTAATTTCCTCCATGGTATTCTATCAAAGTCACCCCTCACTTTGCCGTACATATTTTTAATAGAGAAGATGCTTATCCCCTCTACATCCTCTTCTGTGTAACCAGCTTCCTCAGAGTATTGTTTGGCTTTAAGAATCTTCTGTACTATCCAAGAGGCTTGTTTTGATACAATACTCCATAATGCATGATGCTTGTTATATTACACATGTATCCATTGCACCCACATCCTATATTTCTTCTTGCATAAGTTCCAAAGGAGTTTACATATAGTTGCCTTGTTCCATTCCTCTATATCCAATAGATTTAACTCAGTTGTTGTGCTCCTCTCTTTATTGTACTTTCCTACTCTTTCAAGTTCATTTGCCCACATCATTGATTGCCTTTGAATTATTTGTCATTGCAGCACTGATGTCCATACTCTCGATGAATAAGTACATTTAAAAAACAAATGATCAATTGTCTTATCCTCACTATTACACAAAGAACAAGTAACATCTTCCACATAGCCCAAACCCATCAACCTGTCTTTAGTCATCAACCTTCTATGTGCAGATAGGAAAACTATAAAGTTCCATTTTGGCACTTTAACACTGTTGTGCACTAATTTCCTCCATGGTATTCTATCAAAGTCACCCCTCACTTTGCCGTACATATTTTTAATAGAGAAGCTGCTTATCCCCTCTACATCCTCTTCTGTGTAACCAGCTTCCTCAAAGTATTGTTTGGCTTTAAGAATCTTCTGTACTATCCAAGAGGCTTGTTTTGATACAATACTCCATAATGCATGATGCTTGTTATATTACACATGTATCCATTGCACCCACATCCTATATTTCTTCTTGCATAAGTTCCAAAGGAGTTTACATATAGTTGCCTTGTTCCATTCCTCTATATCCAATAGATTTAAACCACATGCTGCTTTAGGTTTGCACAAACTGTCCCATGACAATAGATTTATCCTTGACACTTCTACACCTCAAATTCATAGGAATGTTCAACATACTCTTTCAATAAGGTGGATCAGTTTCTTTGGCAGTACAAACACCTGAGACCAGTATACTTGGCTAGAGAATAGTGCACTCTTGATTAGCTGAATTCTTCCTGCATATGGCCAAAACTTTGATGTCCAGGATTGGATTCTCCCTAGCATCTTTTCAAGCAAAGGTTGGCACTGTATCAATGATAACCTCTTAAAGCTATGAAGTACTCCCAAGTACCTAATCGGTAATGTTCCTTTGACAAAACCCAAGTCTTGCAATATCTTCTGTTGTTGATCATCATGCACGATACAAAAGAATATGAGATTTTTATTAGTATTTGCAATTAGCCCTGAAGCCTTTGAAAACTGCTAAAAGCACTGAAATAGTAGCTTAACAGAAATGGCATCACCTCTACAGAACAATAATAGGTTATCAGAAAAGCTCAATTGCACTATGTTCAGTTTGCCACATTTAGGATGGTAGTTAAAACTAGGATTCTTTTTAAGTGTCTTCAATAATCTTGTTAAATACTCCATAACCAGCACAAATAGTTTAAGAGATATGGGATCTCCCTGTCTCAATCCTTTCTTAGCTTGAAATGGTTTCGTAGGCTGCCCATTAATCATAATGGAGTATGAGAGTGTTGCAACACAGCTCATAATCCATTGCACAAATCTACCTGGCAGCTGCAGATATGTTAACACTTGTCCTAAATAACCTCATTCCCCTGAATCATAGGCCTTCTTTATGTCTATTTTCATCATACATCTAGGATAAACACATTTCTGCCATATCCTTTAACTAACTCATGACTAAGTATTATGTTGTCTGTAAGGCCCCAGAAAATTTCGCTAAGTAATATAGGATTCTGTGGTGCCACGTAGGCTAATTATTATATTTTATGTGCTATGAACATGATGGGCATCAATTAGACTTGATAAATATGAGTATGAGTCTTATGGTAAGTGATATGAGGTCCAAATGGAAGCCCAAGTGTAAGCCAAATGGGAAAATTTTCGAAATAGGCCAAAATTCCAAATGGATTCGCACAGGCTCCACTTTAAACGACCATAGATAATTATGTATAAAGTTTTATGTGGTGAATAGCATATCAAATTAAAGCCCTTTGAGTCTAGTTTCCAACGCTTCAAACCGTTCGTCATTTGGACATTCCTACACAAAGTTATGATCAAATTACCAAAGGCTGGAAAATGCGATCGTGTGTCAGGTCAAATCTGCGATCCGCATGTTCATTCTGCGGTCCGCATGTTCATTCTGCGGTCCGCATTTTGACCGCAGATTGAACCAGTGTAGCTCATTTTTGGCTGCCGATTTTGCGGTGCATTTTGCGGCCCGCATGTCCATTCTGCGGTGCATTCTGCGATAGCAGAATTGACATCGCAGGGTTATTTGTTTTATTTTTATAACCCGACCCCATTTCAATATCTAGGCTTTGGGGTTCATTTTGGGGTCATTTCTTACTGATTTTAGAGAGAGGTGAGAGTATTTTAGAGAGAGAAGGAGGAACCCAACATCTAAATCATCCAAATCTTGCATCAATCTTCAAGAATCAAGAACCCAATAGCAAGTTCTTCATCTAAGAGGTAAGATTCTATACCCTAGGGTTTAATTTCGAGTTTGGTGTATAAGATGAGTTATTGAGGTATGATTCTTGGGTTTATTAGTATTGTGTATACATACATGTACAACTTAGGTTTATGGGAAGATTGTTTAACTTAAATAACTAAAGATTGGGTTAGGGAATGAAGGAAGTCTTAAAAAGGGATTCGAAATCAAGATGCTCAACTAGTGTTTAATAAATTGTTCAAATGAGCTAGTTTCATGAATATCTTTCTAATATGTGTTTAAATTTGTTATGTTTCATAGTAGATTGGAATTGCTAGAGTTTTTGGAGTGTTGTAGTAACTTAAGGAAAGCTCAATCGAGGTATGTATGGCTAACTTTGATTCTTGTGAAATCGCCCTTATGTGTGCAATTCGTTTGGCATGTGTTAATTTGAGAGATTGTGTATAATTTGTTGATTTTGTTGTTGGGTATCTAATTGATGTTAAACTACATGTGGTGTGGTATGAAATATGAATTGAAAGATAACAAGGGAATTGGAATTGGTGAAGAATTGTGAATAATGGTTATGATGGCCTATATGACACCTTGTGGAAAAGAAACGAAACACTTGAAAATTGGTTTATTGTGGAAAGAGACGAAACACTTGAATTGTGGAAAATTGTTGAACATACTTGTGTGAATATTTTTTATTATGGAAATATTGTAACTTGGTTGTGATATTGGCTTGATAAGTAATTGAGAACATGAAACAATGTGCAAGTTGCTTATTTGAACTTGTTGAAATTGTGTGTAGTGCCTTATCTGCTGTTTGAAATTGTTGTGTTTTAAACCGTAAGGCGGGGTCGTGTTGCGCGCCGCAACGTGAGGAAATAAGGTGTGGGTTGGGGTGATAAGGGTGGCCGAGGTAATAAGGGTGGTCAGGGGCAATAAGGATGGAAAGCGATCGAAATCGCTATTGAAAATTGATACAAAAATCAATGATGTGAAATTGTGAAAGGAGACAGCAGGAGAGTTTGCAACCTGGGGGGCACCGATTGCCCCTATGTTTGACTACTTGCAATTTATGTGGTTGATTGGTTGTTGTTCTAATTGTTGACCTTGAACGTGCTTATGTTGAGACTTATCTGAAATGAGAAAAAGGTGGAAAACATGGTTGGCTGGCTTGATTAGTTTTGATGTAATTTAATGGCTTGAGTTTACTTGGGACAAAGTTTGTCCATACATACCAGTACAATTCAAGTGTACTGACGTCCCTTTTGTCGGGGACGCTACATTCGTATTATGATTGTAGGTGAATCAGTAGCAGGTACTTCAGCTCATCGGCAGTAGCATCCTTCATCTTCCACTGCCCGTTTTGGTGAGCCCCTTTCCTTTCGCCCTACGTGGCTCATGCCACTCTTGTTTAGACTTTATTTTGATTTTGTTTAAGGTATAGCCGGAGCCTTGTTACCGGCAAGTATTGTATCATCCTTTGTATCCTAGAGGTTCCGTAGACATGTAAACTGTGGGATTCGAGGCTCATGTATATATTATGTTGGGCGTTGTAACAATTGTAAACTTGTTAATGAATCACTCACCTGGTTATGTTTGTATATTGTGAAACCAGTTATAATTGGTAAGGTATTTGGTTAATGAGAAATAATCAACACTGGGGTAACACGTGGGAATGAAAGGCACCCAGGTCCGCTTGACTGGGGCTACCTAGTCAGGCGCCGGTCATGTCCCTCGATTTGGGGCGTGACATTGTCATTTATCAGTTGACCAGGAACGAAAGCAGACTGACTTTTATCCACACATCCATCCATCCCTCATTGTAATGTGTTATTTAGTATCTTTGATATAATCTTGTAAAGTATTGTGCAACATGATATTGTCATGTACTCAATAATTTTAGAAGGACTTTTCACCTTAGGAACGACATTTACTATTACAGTTGATAGGCTGATACATATTTGAACTTGAAAAGAACTCTATAATTGCAGCTGTGATTGTATCTCCTACTACAAGCCAAGCCTTCTTGAAAAATAAAGCATTGAATCCATCATATCCAGGAGCTTTGTTGTCACTGATACCTTTCAAAGCCTATAAATTTCCTCCTTTAATACCTCTGCTAGCAGTTGTAATAATGCAGTCTATTCACCATAGGACCATCTCTCATGATAGCTGGGTTAATAGCAGGAATTCACTTCCTGATGAGCCTAATAGTTGTTGATAGAACCTTGTCACCTCCTCCTCAATGTCCTTCCTTGTTTGCATTGTACTCCCATTACCCTTCTAGTCTTCTAATCTTGTTTTAGCCATATATTTGTTTCGTACTTTCAAATAGATATGTTGTGTCGGCATCACCTCACTTTAGCCATTTTACTCTTAATTTCTTTCTCATAATGCTTTCCTCCATCCCTAACCATTTTTCCATTTGCATTTTCATTACTTTCTCTTCAGCTACTAAGGTCTCATCTTGCCCAAGATCCCTCATTTGCTCTTGTAAAGCAGTTAGTCTTTGTCTACACACCTTGATCCTATCACCAACAGCAGTATATTAATTCTTGTTTAAGACCTTCATAACCTATTTACTCTTTTTAATTTCTACCAAATACTCCTCATCTTGTGTTGTTCCGGTGGTCTCTCCCACATTTCATTAACTATCTTCATAAATTCCTCATGTTCAGCTAGGTGGTTTAGGAATTTAAAAGTTTGGAACTACAATCTTCATTCTCCTTTAGAGCTATACTCAGTGGTGAATGATCAGAACAAAGAGGATATATAATCCAAACCTCTAATTGTGGCACTACCAGTATCCAATCATCATTAATTAGAGCCCTATCAATCTTACTATAAGTATGCCTATTTGTCCATGTAAAATCTCTTCCACTAGTCTTCATTTTTGCCAATCTAGTACTTTTAATAAATTCATTGAAATCTCTTATCTCAAGTTATTGCACAGGATTACCAACTGGTCTATCTTCAAATGATCTAATAGCATTGTGATCCCCCTTTATCAACCATGGACCTTGTTGTATGGAGTGCAACCTTGTTAGTTCTCTCCACATACTTCTTTTGTCTTCAACACTATGCAGGCCATACACAATTGTAAAAGTAAACCTCATATCCAATATCCTAATATATATTGTAGTGTGTATAATCTGAGCAGTTTTACTCACCTTTTTGCATTCTATTTCATTTGTGTCCCACAGTAACCATATCCTTCCTTCGCTACTATATTGATAGTTGTCTAAGTATGGCCATCCAGGTGTAATTTTCCTTATAACTTGTTTATCCTTCTCCTTTTTTATTTTATGTTCTAGTAATGCTATCATGTATACTTTATTACTACAAATGAACCACTTCACCTCTTTTTGTCTAGAGGATTTATTTGAGCCCCTTATGTTCCAGGTTACTAACTTCATACAGCTATGAAAAGGGGTTGAAAATTCTCTTCCTGCCCATTATCTCCCTGATGTCTACAAGAATTTAATTATTCTTCTTTGTAGTTGAGTTCCAGTAGTCTTCTTTGTAGCATGTGCTTATAAGTTTCTCCTAGCCCATGTACACATTGTGCTATTGCTCTGCTTAGAATTACTTCTGATCATTGCATTCCCTTGAAGATCCTACCATTTCTCTCTTGCCATATGTAGTACAAGGTTCCTGCCAATATGAGTTTATATAACTCAGTTGTTGTGCTCCTCCCTTTATTGTACTTTCCTGCCCTTTCAAGTTCATTTGCCCACATCATTGATTGCCTTTGAATCCTTTGTCACTGCAGGTCTGATGTCCATACTCTCGATGAATTAGTACATTTAAAAAATAAATGATCAAAAGTCTTATCCTCAATATTACACAAAGAACATGTTACATATTCCACATAGCCCAAACCCCTCAACCTGTCTTTAGTCATCAACCTTCTATGTGCAACTAGAAAAACTATAAAGTTTTATTTTGGCACTCCAACACTGTTGTGCACTAGTTTCCTCCATGGTATTCTATCAAAGTCACCCCTCACTTGTCGTACATATTTTTAATAGAGAAATTTCTTATCCTCTCTACATACTCCTCTGTATAACCAGCTTCCTCAAAGTATTGTTTGGCTTTAAGAATCTTCTGTACTATCCAAGAGGCGTGTTTTGATACAATACTCCATAATGCATGTTGCTTCTTATATTACACATGTATCCATTGCACCCACACCCTATATTTCTTCTTGCATAAGTTCCAAAGGAGTTTACATATAGTTTCCTTATTCCATTCCTCTATATCCAGCAGATTTAGACCACCTGCTGCTTTAGGTTTGCACAAACTGTCCCATGATAATAGAGCTATCCTTAACACTTCTACACCCTCAATTCATAGGAATGTTCAACATACTCTTTCAATAAGGTGGGTCAGTTTCTTTGGCAGTACAAACACTTGAGACCAGTATACTTGGATAGAGAATAGTGCACTCTTGATTAGCTGAATTCTTTCTGCATAGGGCCAAAACTTTGATGGCCAGGATTGGATTCTCCCTAGCATCTTTTCATGCAAAGGCTGGCACTGTATCAATGATAACCTCTTAAAGCTATGAAGTACTCCCAAGTACCTAACCGGTAATGTTCCTTTGACAAAACCCAAGTCTTGCAATATCTTCTATTGTTGATCATCATGCACGATACCAAAGAATATGAGATTTTTATCAGCATTTGCAATTAGCCCTGAAGCCTTTGAAAACTACTAAAAGCACTGAAATAGTAGCTGAACAGATATGGCATCACCTCTACAGAACAGTAATAGGTTATCGGAAAAGCTCAATTGCTCTATGTTCAGTTTGCCATTTAGGATGGTAGTTGAAACTAGGATTCTTTTCAAGTGTCTTCAATAATCTTGTTAAATACTCCATAACCAGCACAAATAGTTAAGGAGATATGTCATCTCCCTGTCTCAATCCTTTCTTAGCTTGAAATGGTTTTGTAGGCTGCCATTAATCATAATGGAGTATGGGAGTGTTGCAACACAGCTCATAATCCATTGCACAAATCTACCTGGCAGCTGCAGATGTGTTAACACTTGTCCTAAATAACCTCATTCCCCTGAATCATAGGTCTTCTTTATGTCTATTTTCATCATACATCTAGGAGAAACACCTTTTCTACCATATCCTTTAACTAACTCATGACTAAGTATTATGTTGTCATTTATCAGTTGACCAGGAACGAAAGCAGACTGACTTTTATCCACACATCCATCCATCCATCCCTCATTGTAATATGTTATTAAGTATCTTTGATATAATCTTGTAAAGTATTGTGCAATATTGGCATGTACTCAATAATTTTAGAAGGATTTTTCGCCTTAGGAACGACATTTACTGTTACAGTTGATAGGCTGATACATATTTGAACTTGAAAATAACTCTATGATTGCAGCTGTGATTGTATCTCCTCTTACAAGCCAAGTCTTCTTGAAAAATAAACCATTGAATCAATCATACCCAGGAGCTTTGTTGTCACTGTTACCTTTCAAAGCCTATAAATCTCCTCCTTTAATACCTCTGCTAGCCGTTGTAATTATGCAATCTATTCACCATAGGACCATCTCTCATGATAGCTGGGTTAATAGCATGATAGTTGGGTTAATAGCAGGAATTCACTTGCTGATAAGCCTAATAGTTGTTGATAGAACCTTTTCACCTCCTCCTCAATTTCCTTCATTGTTTGCATTGTACTCCCATTACACTTCTAGTCTTCTAATCTTGTTTTAGTCACATCTTTTTTTTCGTACTTGCAAATAGATATGTTGTGTTGGCATCACCTCACTTTAGCCATTTTACTCTTAATTTCTATCTCATAATGCTTTCCTCCATCCCTAACCATTTTTCATTTGCATTTTCATTACTTTCTCTTCAGCTACTAAGGTCTCATCTTGCCTAGGATCCCTCATTTGCTCTTGTAAAGCAGTTAGTCTTTGTCTATAATCCTTGATCCTATCACCAATAGCAGTATATTCATTCTTATTTAAGACGTTCATAGCCTATTTTACTCTTTTTAATTTCTACAAAATACTGCTCACCTTGTGTTGTTCCGGTGGTCTCTCCCATGCTTCATTAACTATCTTCATAAATTCATCATGTTCTGCTAGGCGGTTTAGGAATTTAAAAGTTTGGTACTATAATCTTCATTCTCATTTAGTGCTATACTCAGTGGTGAATGATCAGAACAATAAGGATATATAATCCAAACCTCTATCTGTGTCACTACCAATATCCAATCAACATTAATCATAGCTCTATCAATCTTACTATAAGTATGTTCATTTGTCCATGTAAAATCCTTTCCACTAGTCTTCATTTTTTCCAATCCAGTACTTTCAATAAATTCATTGAAATATCTTATCTCAAGTTATTGCATAGGATTACCAACTGGTCTATCTTCAACTGATCTAATAGCATTGTGATCCCCCATTATCAACCGTGGACCTTGTTGTATGGAGTGCAACCTTGTCAGTTCTCTCCACATACTTCTTTTGTCTTCAACACTATGCGGGCCATACATAATTGTAAAAGTAAACCTCATATCAATCTTTTAATATATACTGTAGTGTGTATAATCTGAGCATTTTTACTCACCTCTTTGCACTCGATTTCATTTGTATCCCATAGTAACCATATCCTTCCTTTGCTACTATATTGATAGTTGTCTAAGTATGCCCATCCAGGTGTAAGTTTCCTTATAACTTGTTCATTCTTCTGCTTTTTTATTTTATGTTCTAGTAATGCTATCATGTATACTTTATTACTACAAATGAACCACTTCACCTCTTTTTGTCTAGAGGCTTTATTTAAGCCCCTTATGTTCCAGGTTACTAACTTCATACCGTTATGAAAAGTGGTTGAAAATTCTCTTCCTGCCCATTATCACCCTGTTGTCTACTTGTTCCTACCTCTATCTTTCTTGGCATGGCTAGCTGCAGTTTAGATTCTACAAGTAGATTAAATCCATTGATTACATTAACTACATCAGCTGGTTTTTTCTCTGCTTCTAGTTGTTGACTTTCCTATAATATTATGTCACCTTTGCTCCTCATTTCCTGTTATAGCTCCTATACTCTCTCAACTGCAATTGCTCCTTAATAATTGGTTTCTGTAATTTGGATGACAGCTTAGGTTGTCATTCCTGCTTCTGTTTTACATTCTTAGTCTTCACCTTTGGTCCAATCTGTTCAGCAACTCTACATTAGTGACCAACTTGCATGCATTTAGTACAAAACTTGGGAACCCAATTGTATGCTATTTCCTGGATAAACTCCCTTCCATTAGGATCAGTCACTTTGATAGACCTAAGTAGCCTTTAGTAACATCCATTTCAACCAATGACCTTATATATGAACTCCTATCCACTTGAGTAGTACAAGCATCAAATGCCTAAGTGCTCAAATGCATGTTTACACTAAAGCTTGAGGGATATATGAACTCTAGTTGAAACACGACTCGGAGACTTTACTCGAAATAGCTGAGCAAAAGCATAAGTGCTCAAATGCCTGCTTACACTAAAGGTCGCATCGACCGAGCGCGTAAGAGCCCCCGGGCCTGCCTAATGATCCCTAGGGTCGTATCACGAATTTGAGGATTCTTACTAACTCTAAAACCAGTCCACATGGCCATAAGAAAAACAGAAAAGAGGTACAGAAGAACTAAAGCCACAAAGGGTTTTTTCTTTTCGTGTACATATGCAAAAAAATACATTCTCCATATACAAACACACTCTAAAATAGTACTATATATGGGATGGTGAGGTCTACGCCCACCCCCGAAGGCTACAGCCTATAGGCCTCATCTTCACTCTCCTCGACATCGAACAGGAGTAATCGAGCATCGCACTCGTCCACCCTCGCTCGTTCCAACTCTTTCGAGAGACCAAAACCCCTGGCACTGATTTTCTCGAGAACCTTTATTCGAGACTTGCAACAAACATATTCTTTGATCCTCTCTCATTGATTGAGGACCCTCTTTAACTCGGCTTGGGCGTCGGTAGCATCCTTCAAATAAATTGCCATCTCCTGATCGTCCTTAGTATGATTCAGTACCATTTTGGTCCAGCATCAATGATCTCAGCCCTAACCTTCAAAAGTTCAGATTCAAGCTTAGTGATCATATCCGTTTGAAATGAAGCTTTGTCACGAGCTAAGCGGAGTTGTACCCTGAGGGCCGTTCTCTGTAGCTCAGACTTGCGCCCGAGTTCTCAGCCCACTACAGTAATTCCTGATTCGGTCGACCTCACCCCTAAAATGCTCCAGGGCCTCCATCTTCTTATACAGCTAAGATAGGCAAATAGTTAACATCAGAAGTTAAAAAGGAAAATGCATACTCAACCAGGATGGGAATTTACCTGCTCCGTCAAATAACTCTCATAATTCAAGCTCTGATACACCTCACATCGCAAGTATGCCAACTCGACTTCCTTCTCTTAGCAAAGGAGCCTAAGGGATTTACTCTCATCTAGAGCTTTCTGTAGCCTAGATCCATGACGGAGCAACTCTGAACCTAAGCATGTCAAAGGCCTACAAAATGAAAAACCCGATAAAGAAAGGAAGATGCAGATTCAGGGGGACTTCCTCGAAGGTCGAGCATACTTCTTTTGATCTGGTCCCCTCAGCCCTGGAAGAATTAAACCTGGTCGAAGGAGCCACCTTTACAAAACCAGAAACCTCGGATGCAACAAGCTTGGGCAGTGTTACTGTCTTAGAGGCCCAACCCCGTTTCATCTTACCTGAGCGCTATCACCCTATAAGTGCATTTCCAGCTTATTGTTGCCGCCCTCTAGCTCAGAAGCTGGCAACCTCTCCTCCTTTCTAGAGGATCATAACCTCGCCTTTGGGGGCTCTTCGATGTCTACGACAGTAAAATTAATACATGAAAAGGGAAAAATGTCTCTCCAAATGAACAAGGAACAAGGGAAGTGCAGTATATACGTGTACCGTGATATTTTGTTTTCCATCTGCCCCGGGACACAACTCGCCACCTACGCTCGTTGCAAGTCGAGTGGGTCGCCAGCTCCCGAACTCATCCAAGAATATTAGGAACTTCGCCCGGTGCCCATGAAATTGTTGTAGAAAAGAAGGAAACATGATTATGAAGCTAGCTTTCACCATGAGCAAACTTCAGAAAGCACAGGATGCCCCATTCACACACATAATTCCATTATTCAGGGAATGGAATAAGCTCCACGAGGATAACGTCAGCCGTCTGGACTCAGACTAATCAACTAGTCCACTCCCGATCAGCTTTTTCATCATCAACAACAAAAGGTGTGGACTAATGACACCATAATGTTAACAGACCTCGGTGGTGAAAGTGCCGGTACAGCCTGACGAGATGGTTGAGCGTGAATTCAAGCCCCGCCTTCTTTGCAAAAAACCTCAGCATCAACACTATTCGCCAAAAATGACAGGTGTACCTATGCAAGGTAACCTGATACTTTACACAGAAGTCGAGCTCGACCCTGTCAAGAGGTCGTAGCGTGAAGGGATACGTATATACGTTCAGGAATCCATCGGCATGGTCTGTGATATTTGTGAGCATATGATTTTTTTCCTATACAAAATATTCCTATAAAATTCCAAGAAAATAAGTTGTTTAATTATTTGCCATTTTTAGGAATTTCTGTAGAATTTTCTTAGTTGTTTGCATTTTTGTATATGTTTAATTTTTTATTTAAATCATGAAAAATACCCAAAATGTCATGAATTGAATTTAGGATTTATTTTTATGTTTTAGGACTAATGAGTAATTATTTGTTTTACAAAATTTTGAAAATTACGAAAATAACTCATTTTTACATTTTTTATCTTTTAATTTTTAGTTTATTAATTTTTCTCTTTTAATTTAGAATTAAGTAATATTTTTAATTTTATAATTATTTAAATAGTTTAATTTCACATTTTTAGATAATTTATAATTTTTAATCATTTGGATTTTTTCAATTAAAAAAGAGAAAAAGAAAGGAAATGAAGAAATAAAGAGTTTGATTATTTTTGAAATTCGGCTAATTTAACCCAAAAATAGCCTAGATCAGTTACCCCCAACCCAGGCCCAAAACTAAAACACACACGGTCCCTAAACGATCTCGTTTTGTGGCGATCGAATCGCAACCGTTGGATCTCGATGATATAACGACACAAAACTAGTTTCCCATTAACTATATTAGTGTCCGAATTAGTCCCCCCTTCCCCAAAAAAAAACTTAAAAATTTATTTTTGTTATAAATAGAATTATATTTATGGTGAATGTCTATATTTAGAGAGATTCTAGGGTTCATTGCTTGATGGCTAAGTCACCCTCTCCCTATAAATAGAGGGTTCTATTCCATTGTAATTCGTCCCCAAATCAATAAGAATTCTCTCTCCCTACTTTTCTCTATAATATTATTCTTGTTCTTCTATTATTTTATAACATGTTATCAACACGAGACTCTAACCAATTGAGTAGAAGCTTTGAGATTGAGCACAATGATTAAATTTTAGATTTAAGGTAAGTATTTTACTTTTCTCTTTCAAATTCTTGACAATCTATTATTTGATTTTAAATACAAGCAAAGACGATAAATTTTGATTGCAACTCTAATGGAGTTTGAGTTGCAATCAACTTCCTTCATGATTAAATTTTAGATTTAAGGTAAGTATTTTACTTTTCTCTTTCAAATTCTTGACAATCTATTATTTGATTTTAAATACAAGCAAATACGATAAATTTTGATTGCAACTCTAATGGAGTTTGAAAGAAATTATAACCACCCAAAGTGGTAAAGTTTCTATGCCTTGTCATGATTAAATTCATGTATGATTGTGGGCAAATAATTGAAAACCCGTCCTATTGAATTGTTTCATTCTCATTCCTTTAGAGAATGTGATAGCAGTAGGTAATAAATCTGAAAGAAGACAAATTTATTACCATGAATAATCAATGTATATGGACGTGGCAATAGACAAAATTATATCGTCATCATTGTGGTAATGAGAACAATAAGTATTCTCAAAATAATTCTTCACTCTGTGAAAGTAATATTTGTCATCGATTTGACATGAGATTTTATAAGCACATATAGATGATTATGGTCCATTCATGATGTGAATATGACAACATCTTACTTATGTATACATATTCATTCTTCAAAGAATATGAACGTGCTAGTGGTAATGAATATACCACACTCACCTCTAGAAGAAAGTTTGAGATAATACCATAAATAATGTCATTATTATGGCATGAATGGTCATTGGTCGCGTACCTATTGTACGCCAAAATATTTTGGCATTGTGATTATTAAAAGACAACGGTAATTCAAGAAACAGATCTTGCATATAATTTTGACCATATACATAATGGTATAACTTTCTCTTAAAAGAGATATTCACCACATGGATGTTGATGAATCTGTGGTAGTACAAAATTGATTGAGAGCTCTAGAAGAGCCAATTATTACTATTTTGGAGAAACACAATTAATTACCAATAAGGTATTGTGTTACGTCTCAAAGAAACTTATTCAGTTTCCAAAGTATACGCGAAAACGATTGATTATATTGAGACTATAAATAAAGGACAGATTTAATATCTTCTGTTACTACAACTTGTAGTGGGGTAATATGTATGCGAAAAGCTACCCACTTTATTCTCCAATTTGTACTACATAAACAAAGAATACCACAATGAAGTGGATATTGATATAACACCCCATATCATAATAAACTTGGAGTTTATTCATAATTGCATATATCATGGTGTAAATCTGAAGTTTATCAATATTGATAATTTATCCAGTTGGCATAATTGGTTTTGCCATACCAATTTAAGTATGATGTGCAAAAATAATAGAGAATTCACATGGGTAAATATTAAAGAACTAGAAAGTTCTTTACGAATTCTTTTACATTGCTTGTTCTCATTAATTAATTGACCAACTAAAATTGGGATTGAATCTCGTGAATGCTGGAAATATCAAAGGTGAATATGGGCCCATTTACCTGCCATGTATACCACATAAGATGCATCTATGAGATGGTTACATGTGCGATTATTATTAACCCGCAACATGGTGTTTGCGAGACAACTTGCTCAATAATTTAATTTAGAGCATATTCCAGATTTTCTATTCAAGAAGTTCATCTTGATAAGTTGGTCTGCATCACATATGGTTTAGCAAAATGATTTATTGAGTGCCTCCACTTAATAGCTAAACTATTGCTGATGAGAACAAAGTTATATATATCAGTTTGATATACGTTATATACGAAAGTATATTATTTTCTCAAAATGGTCATAGTAAATGAGGCAAGTAATCTAGAAGATCAAATGACATAACACTTCATAATATCTCACGAGAGATTCAAGTACCTGAATATATGAATGAAGAGATCTCTATGTTATGTCATTATGAAAATACATTGAAACTAATATAAAATATTTGCCGACGTCAACCTTCAAGAAGCTAGTGCACAAGATTGCGATGTGAAGGCTCAAGGATGTGAATTGATGCTCTCATCAAGGGGAGTTAATGCGCATTGCACTCTTTTTCCCTTACAAGGTTTTGTCCCACTGGGTTTTCCTTGCAAGGTTTTTAATTAGGCAACCAAAAGGCGTATTATTAGATATGTGTACTCTTTTTCCTCCTCTAGAATTTTTTTCCCACTGAGTTTTATTTTAGTTAAGGTTCTAACGAAACACATTATATGTTGAATAGATATTCAAGGGGGAGTGTTATAAATAGAATTATATTTATGGTGAATGTCTATATTTAGAGAGATTCTAAGGTTTATTGTTTGGTTGCTAAGTCACCATCTTCCTATCAATAGAGGGTTCTATTCTATTGTAATTCATTCCCAAATCAATAAGAATTGTCTCTCCATACTTTTCTCTACAATATTGTTCTTGTTCTTATATTATTTTATAACAATTTCATATTTTTGTATCTCATCCTCAACAAGAAACCCTAATCGCGCCCTCATACTCCATGCCGCCTCCACCGTATATCATCGTTGAAAATCGTCTCACGGTGACTTCGATGGTCCAATCTTCCCCGAAATAACACCATGAACTCTTTTTAACCCCCTAAGTCTATATCTCCACTCCTCTGCCTTCGAATCCTGGCCGAGTTCTTCGAATCTCAAATCGAAAAATCAAGGCCAAAAACCTAGTTGTTTCAAACCCCACCAAATTCATACCATACAGTTCTCAACCCTCTCTTACCCCTGTATCACCTTTCATTCCTCAAAATCCCATCCAAATTCTACAAATGTTGAATCTTAGAATTATCGAACCCTAGCTTTTCCTATTTTCTGATTTTTTACGGTTAAATTTTGTCAAATGGACTTAGAACCTCCATTATTCGAATGTTCTTAACAAGAACAGTCAATTAATGGTAATCAAAATCCGTTTACACTTCAAAAAGTTTGTACTACGAGTTAGTTGTTTGATCCAATTTTAAAATAAAACTGGTATATATTGTTATGGCTGAGGAGTTTTAGAAGCTTTAGAAGGGCAATTTAGAGTTTTTCTAATTAAAAAATATCAGAATATTCTAGAAGGGCAGCTGGCCTCACTTGGTTATCACAAAGTAGTGAAACCAATAAGGGAAAATCAGTTGTCCAATTCTGTTGGAATATATTGTTATGGCTGAGGAATAATTCCTTCAACAAATGGCATTGTACCCTTATATATAGTGCCTTTTATAGTTCATACACAAATTTGAGACAGATTTTAGCATGATTCTTTGCACAGAAAGTTCCTTCTCTCTGAAAAGTTTAGACTTTAGAATCTTAAAAAAAAAAAATGAAAAATCCTCTCATCTCCTAATTCTTCACAAGCTATAAACATGGTTTGAAATAGAGTTTATTCTGGTTCATTTTACTGAGGATTTATGGCTTAAAATGTTTTGGTTTTGATTTGAAAATTCTAAGAATTCCTTAGTTGCTGGGCTACTTGATTTTCTGCTGCTTCTCCTTGCTCTTTTCAAGTGTTTTCAGTATTTCCTACTCTAGCACTCACTGGTTCTTATTGCTGATTGTTCAAGGTATTTGAACTCAACTTTTCTTCATATAATAAGCCTTTTTGTTAAAATGATATGGGGATCAAAAGTTGCATAATTACCTATGATGGATTTTTGTTCTTTTCATGTTAGTATTCCAAACTACATGTTGTTATTGTGTGAGTTTAAAACTTGAATTAATTTGTGTGTTAAATGCAGTATTTGTTATCTGTTGAATTTAGGTGACATAGACCATTTCCATGTGCCCATTCTTAACTAATAGGATTAGATTGTTAATTGAGTTCACATGATAATATAGTTGTTACATATGTTCAGCCATTCTCTAAATGAATCTGACCTCTAAATGGTCAGATTCATGTGAGTTCAAAGATTAACCATAAATCTGCTCATGTATGGGAGCTAGCAGCATCATGGAAGACCACTGCTTGGAGTTTCAATTGCAGTTCTCTAATGTAGTAGTCTGATTAGTTCAAGTTGATTATGTTTATCATTTCATAGCTGTGTAGTCCTTGTTCATGAGTATGTTATTTAGTGCTTTATGATTTGTGGCTGCTACTAGGTAAACATGGAACTTCCTTGTGAATAGGTATAATGTAAAAGATAGTAGAGGTGAATGCTTTCAGCAGTTTATTGTTGTGAGTTTGGGTCTGTGAAAGCCTAAGAAAACTATGTAATGGGCTGGCCCTTTCTTGTTTTGTCCATTTCATTGAGTAAGGCCAGGAAGATATTATGTGATGTCATGATGCAAAACTAAGAGTTAAGTTCATATACTTCTCAAAAAGAAATCAGTGTTCAATTTGCATAGTTAATACTTTTTGAGTTAAGTAGTGATAAAGATTTATAGTTAATCAATAGTTTACATTACCTTAATATATTCATTTTCGAGTAATGATATGATCATTAGAACACTAGAATATCTTGAATTTAAGGTGATATATGACCAGTTTAAAGTTTCATCTCGTTTTATTAAGTCAATGATAATGGTTAAAGCCCAGCATGTTAGGCATTTCATTGATACCAGTATAACTATGCTTGTTTTATCCTAAAATGAGCCTTAGCAGGTTTTGGGTCTGTGAGCAATTTTGGACTTGGCAATGACCCAAATTAGGCTACCAAGCCATAACAGCCCCCTTTTTGTGTTCCCACCCTCTTTCATTTTAAGCTTGGGCTCGATTTTGGGCCCTTTTTGCTAAATAATTTAATTGCAGTTTGTTTTCAATTCATGGCTTAATTGAATTCAATCAGATTATTTTCTTGCGTTCCTTTGTTGTAATCAAATAAGTTTTCCTTTATAGTATAAGGTAGACAGGCCCAGACGTTGACTGGGCCCGCCTAGAATAAGCCCAATATGGGTAAATTTGTTCGAAGCCTTAGCTTGGGCGGAAACTTGGGGTTTTCTTCTCTACTGGGCCAATTCATGAGCCCAAATACAACCCTTACAGCTGATTCTTTCAAATGATAAGCCATTGCTGGCCCATTCCCTTTGTCCAAAACGTTTAAAAACCTTTCATAATCATTTAGCTTTTGTTAAGCTTAAGTTAGTTTCAAATAAGAATATCCTTAGATGGCCCTAATTAAATAAATTTTTTTTAAAACCACTGAGGTGTGCCATGCTAAATAAAACCCCTAAACCCATAGCCCTCATAAATTAGTTAGCTTTTATAGAATATATGAGGTGCGCAATGCCAAACGAAATTTATAATTCATGGCCCTCGTAAGATTTGATTAAGAACTAACTCTTTAAAAAAATCGAGGTGTGCCATCAATTAAATTCTCAATGGCCCTCACAAATATTGTTATTAATTTGGACCTTCGTAGTTGCTTTAGGCGCGTCCTTTAAATAATTAAATCATAGCTACAGGTACAGTTCTCGTGACGTAGTTGTAATTTTTAAATTTCGAGTGTACATTTCATGTAACCCAATTTCAATTCCTCAACAATGTTAAATAGAACGTATTGCTAACTGCGGGTGCATATCATGTAGCATGGTTCACGGCATATTTTAAATAATGTTGAATTTTTCTAAAACCCTTTTTAAAAATAATTAAAAGCGGTTATAAAACTAAAAATACACAATAGGTTAAAACACGTATAAATCGGATAATAGGCCAATTTTAATAGTTTAAGCGACCATGCTAGAACCACGGAATTCCAGAATACCTAACACCTTCTTCCGGGTTAACTGAATTCCTTATCTAGAATTTTGATTCGTAGACTTTTAAATAAAGTCGAATTTTCCTCGATTTGGGATTTTAAAATAAAATGGTGACTAGGGATACCAGATAAACTAGTCCAAATGGCGACTCTGAAAAAATTAAATTAAATAATTTCATTTCGAATAATGTCACTTTAATTGGAAAAACTCTGTCAGATACTCAGCTGGTTTCGTTTTATTTATTAGAAAGGAAAATTATGTGGTTAGTTCATTGTTGGCTTGCTTAGAAGCCGCGCTGGGCGCCATCACAACCTATACTAGAATTGGATTGTAATATATGCCCAAGTCTCAGATTACGACACGGATCCACCGGAACCATCAAAATACTGATCCTAGTCCGTTTATACAAAATATTGACCGGGGTCAACTCAAATGAGTTTTAAGGCACGATATCTCATTTTCGTCAATTTTCTCATAAAACTTTTCAGAAAAAGACATAAATTGCGCATGAATCGAGGAAGGCTAATCGAGTTCTCAGAACACATAAAATGAAGTTTACAGTTTCTACTACTTCCACCCATATTATGATTAAAGTTTAATTATAAACCAAAAGAATGTTTTAGTTGCCTTTGTTCACTTTGAGCAAAATCTTCTAGGACTCAACCATAAGCCCAATCTTTTATGTAAAATTTGTTCTTTTTGGGGGGTCCAATGCCAGTTTGTTAGATTCGCAGTTTCAAATTCTGCATTCTACTAAATCAGTTTTAAGTAGAGGATCCCTAGGCGCTACTTTGCTTTGACGTAGCTTTTTTATGCTTTTTAGCAAACAAAAGAAAAAGCAGTGTGTATATATATCAACAATATTGTGCCTTTTAAAGTAAGTAATCCGTTGAAATTCTCTTTTCCTGCTCTCCAATTATTTAACAACGACTAGTTGAATAAAGCAGTTACAATTACTGCACTTAAATAATAATACTACTGCTACTGCTTTGAAAAAGTGTGGCCATGAATACTCTCGAATGGAATCAAATTGACAAATATTCCCCAAAAGTTGCCTTCTTTTTTCTTTTTCTATTTTTAATTTGTAAAGGGATTTATTGTTCTTTTGAGAAGGTTTAACGTTAAAGCACCAAAGAGATTGCAACAGCGATTTCTTACATAGAAAATGTACATCCTAACGTGTTCTTAAGAATAGCAAATACATCAGAATTATGTCGCAGGAACAGCAAACCTTAGCATGGGCGGCTTGCCTAGTGATCTCGACTTCAAGTCTTGGAAATGACTTTTTTTTGCCAGAATTTAAAGGTAGCGGGTGCACTGTAACAGTAACTTAACAGCATTTGTAGGCAGTATGTCACGACGGAAACAATTACTCGATGGTTTTAGGCGGACTAATAATAATTGATGGTTGCATGTGACCTTTGAAAATTAAGGAAGAAGTTTTATGTGTGGAGAGAGATAATTGGAGAAGAAGCTTTTGATGTAGGGATTTAACTAAAAGTAAAAAGGGTGGGTCCATTACAAAAAACTAAATCAAATACACTAAACAACAACAACCACTATCCATTAAAATCCCACTAGGTGTGGTATGGGGAAGGTAATGTGTACACAGACCTTACCTCTACCCGATAGGGCAGAGAGACTGTTTCCGATAGACCCTCGGCACATAAAAATAGAAATAGAAAAGAAAACAAGAAAAGACAACTCATTAGTAACTCTAGTAGTAACAAGTTAAACAACAAAAATATTAAATAAACTATTTATAAAAATAATATACAATCAAACTAATTAAAATATTGCTACCTTGTTCTAGTTGCTCGAGAACATCTAAATCTTCCTCAACATTGTAATGGCTCTCTTCAAAGCACTGATTTAGAAACACTGATGTCGGCAAACAGAAAATTGATGGAATGACTTTCTGTAAGTCTTTGGTTGAGTTATTATTTTCCTGGCATTGTACCAACAAGATATTCGCGTATATGGTTTAAATGAAATTACAGCAGGGTGCTAGACCCTTCAGATTTCTCAATGACTTTATCATACTTTATGAATAGCAAAGCAGCGGGAAGAAATCAAAGTAGTTATTCAATCTTTACTAGTAGTAGTTTAGGTGACAAAATGAAGAGATTTATAGTGATCTTACGGTTACAAAAGGTTGAGTTTGTCAACAAAACTAATCATAAATACAAATTATCACTAAGCTTAACAAAAAAAAGAAACACACATTGTCACTAGAGCAAATAGAAAAATTAGAGTAATAATACACTAAGTAAAAGAAAAAAGGAATGGGGTAATAATAGCTAAAACTATGGGCCTTTGGGTGGGAAGCAGCTTTGTAGCTGCAGAGATTTGAACTTTGGCATGAAAGCAGCAGCACCTACCAGGAACAGCAAACCTTAGCATGGGCGGCTTGCCTAGTGATCTCGACTTCAAGTCTTGGAAATGACTTTTTTTTGGGGGACTGTTAGTATGGCTTACATGGTGCGAATCCGATAGTTTAATAGGCTCGCACGGCACGAATCGAAATAGTCTGACTAATAAACTAAATATCGACTAGAAAAATAAAAAAAGACTACTCCTGCTGCTCGAGATAATATTTGTTTTTTCTTTATCTAACATATACTAAGGGCCCATTTGTCCATAGATTTTTTTCTATTCCTTTTTCCGATTTTTTTATCAAAAACGTATTTGTCCATTGAATTTTGTCAGTTTTTTGAGATTTTTCAAAAATAAAAAAGTGGCTATGACCATTTTCAAAAAGATTTCTTTCCCCAATCCCAAAACTTTAATATTTTTCCAAGTAAAAATACGCACGTTTAAACATAATTTTATATTCTAAATATCATTTGCCAACTTAACTACAAATATTTTTATTTTTAAATTATAATTTTTATGTCCAAAAGCCTACTAAAAAGGCAAGGCGTATATCTAGGTGGAATGTAAAATGAAAGCACTGTAGGGAAAATAGTCATTTATATCCCTCTACTTTTGAATATTATTTATATTTGATCTGCGTAATACTTTGTATACAAATATACCCCACCGTTAACAAACTTATCACAAATACCCCTAACCCTAAAGAAACCTCCATCATCACCAACTTTGGGGGGGGGGGGGTTACAGTTTTCAACATCTAATCCTATATACTACAATTGTAAAACCTGACTATGACTTGAGGAACTGGTTTTGAACCTAACCCCTTTTGGCTTTTGGAGATAGGATAGGACTGTAGGAGCTGTAGCTGCCATTTTCAGAGTAAAATATTCCTCTATTATCCGTTGTTGTCAATGCAAAATGCTGGCACTTAAAACATATGATCACTCGTTATATACCTTGTGTTAAAAAGTTTACATTATAGATCACCTTATTTAACCGGTTAACAAGTTTTTTTCTATTTTTCAGATAAACAATCGATGTTTATTCTAAAATTTTACTTATATTTACTTTTATGTGGTTTACTTGCATAAATACGTTTCACAATTTTCATGTATAAACATAATTTATTTGTATAAATATAAGAGAAAACGAACCAAAAAATTTCATTGTGATTTTGGAATAATAACTTTGGATTATCAGTAGAATTTACTCTGCTTAAGCAACATCTTCAATGGAAGGAAATACAACAGCTAAAGTCACTGGAGTATAAAATTAAATTAGCTATTGTGTAGGGCAAAACACTTTTGCGTAAAAAGAGGCAAGTGTTACTTCTATATTTAGAGATAGAGAATCTAACGCAATTCAATGAATTATGCAATACATATACAAATCTAAGCCCCGTTTGGTCATAATTTTTTTTTTATAATTTTATTTAAAATTTTTTGAATTGTGTATGGCCATAAAAATTTTAAATTTCACTTGAAGTTGAATTTTAAAAAATTCAGAAATTCAAAAAACTTCAAAACATTATTTTTTAAAAATTTCACTTCAAATCACTCATAAAAATTCAAAAACAGTTCTAAATTGTATTCATCTCCAACTAGAACTCTAATTTTTACTTATAAATTTTTTAATTTTTGTTTTCGAAAATTTCACATTTTTATGTGCAAGCGCTGGCTAACATTTGATATTTAAATTGTAAATAATTTAGCACCTTCGTCTAAGATTTCATATTCGAAACACAAAACCGATCTAACTAGAAAATCATTAAAAACTTAATTGACAATCAATATTTATCGAAAAAGTTATAAAATTATTAAGGAGTAGTACTAATTTGAAAGGCTTGTTATCCTGGATATTTTGTCATATTGTATATCTAATAGTATACACAAAGAATAAACATATTTTGCCCAAACGGCTAGCTATATAGGATGCTTTAGGTGGTCCCGATTGCGCCAATTCGACGGGCGAGGGAAAATCACTTAAAGCAAAATTTAGGAGAAAAAACGAAAAAGTCCAATGTTATAATTTAGGTATGGAAGTGTCAACCTCATTTTCAAACACCTTTGGACTAAAGTGAATGTAGAGTGGTTTTATTTTGTGTCTTACATAATTTATACTCCATTAGTTATGTGTGGTTTCTTTTTATCTCACATAATTGTGGATACATATCTTATACATTGGGTCCACAAAATTATGGGACTCAAACAGTTGTGAAATAAAAAAAGGCTTTACACAACTAGTATAAGTTGTATGAGCTACAAAATAAAAATGTTCGTGAGTGTATTCCTACTATTTAGGTGATTCTATTTCCACAATGGTTTATCCAATCCTCAAGCATTTACCCCCTTTGATTAATGATTGGTATTTTATTATTGGCTAATAATTGTTACATATTAGTACTATCAAATTGGGTAAATTTTATAAATGATTATATAATTATAAGTTTTTTCAACAAACTCGCATAACAGTAATTTTTAACACATGGAGTAATTACTATCAATTCGAACGAAAATTTTAAAAGTAAAAATAAAAGGCTTGAATAACAAGACTTTCACTTTGTGTACTTCGGGAGGAATGGTTTTATGTTTCTTTAATATATTTTAATTTGGATCGGGGTTAATCCTTTTTTAATCGGGTCAATATTAGTGAGACTGAAAATAAAAACAAAAAAAGATGTGAAATAAAATAATATTGTAGAAAACTAAATTTCCGGCAATTATGACTTTTGTGTGAATAAAGTGTTGTGATTTTTATAGAAAACATAGTTGTATATGACTTTAATCTTTAGTGATAAAATATCATAATTGTATGACTATTTGTGACATTTACCTCTATTAAATATTAGAAATATAGCCGTAAAATCATAGAATACTCTTTTTACGATGAACCACTTAACACTCTTTTGCAACGGGACTAATATTTATGTTACAGTACATTAAAATTTTATATAGTCAATTTTTAATTTTGATATACAAATTAGACTTTCGACAGAGAAGAGCGACTATCCATCGGTTAGAGTGGTACAATCCATTATTTTTTAGTTCATAAATAAAATTCGAATTGTGATCACATAACTATTGAATTACTTTTATACTAACATTAGTTGATTAAAATGGAACGAAAAAAATCAATGAATGATTAACACGTTTTAAACCTTAAAACCTTTAACGGACATGAATACGTGATAAGTACAAAACCGGCGTTTAGTTCCAATATTCACATGATAAATAAGACAAGATAAATGACAATTGGACGTGAAATTTGGTTCGTATCTGTGTGTTCATGTCCTTTTAGATAATTTCTAGATGTGTAAAAGTTCAATGTAATTTGGTTTAGTTATGACAATTGGACAACATTATGGGCTTATTTTATATGCTTGTTACTCCAATTAACAATATTAATTAATAATAATTGTTAGCATCAATGAAAATGATATGCACTGTATAACAGCAGCCTTTGCCTTATTACAACTTGTTTATCCCTTTAGATCGTAGTTATTTTACAATGTACTGTTTCGATGTCTTTTTTTTTCTTCAATAATTGTGATGTTCGAACCGGCTTACATACACTTCAACTAATTTATCGGAATATTAATCTTCCACCAGCAAAACTTGAATGAATGAGAAGAAATTATCAAGTATTTTTTTTGTTTCTGCTTGAATTCAAAATTTTATTTTTCTAAAAATATTGAACCTCTACGAGACTACAACTACAACAACAATAAGAACAATTTCCGCTTGAATTCAAAAATCTTTTTTTTTAAATATTGAACCTCTACAAGACTACAACAACAATAACAACTCAGTATAATCTCACTTAATCGGTCTGGGAAAGGTAGTGTGTACACAGATCTTAACCCTATTCTGGGATAGAGAGATTGTTTTCAAATAGACCCTGGATATCCTTCCTTCCAAGAATTTCTTATTTTGTCTTGAAGAGACTCGAACTCACAATTGAAAGTGAAGATTACTTGCTACAAGACTACAACAACTGAAATTAAAACGACTTAAGCACGGAGCAGTGTTGTCTTATGTAAATGTTTGGTATAAAATTAGCTAATTTGAACAGAGGAATATGAATATATATATATATAAAAGGTACGAAGGGAATAATTATTGTTATTACTAAGATTAAAAAGGATGGAATTAAGTCAATAAGATGGTGTTTGTAGGGAAAAGGACAAGATGCGAGGCCACGTTGGAAGTAGTGAAAAGCAATTCGGACATATACTTATTGAAAAAAGATGTGTAGAATAACAAGGTAGTAAGGTCCAATATTGGGACCCAACCTTTGAAATCTGTGACGCCAGTTTCACATAGACTCTTATTTCTCTACTTTTTCATTCAGAATAAACAAACACTAGTAGTAGTAATATGTTACCCCCAATATAATTAATAGTCCTAGTAAATCACTTTTTTTGTCAGAGGGTTGAAGAAATGTTGATTTCTTCCCTACTGATTGTCTGTTTCTTTCTCTAATTATCTCTCTTTCTTCAACAAATAAGTACTTAAAGATTGCAGCTTTTGTATTTTTTTGGGCATGTAACATTTCTCTAGCTAACCAAAGTCTTCTCTTTCACACCTCCCAAACTCTCCTCTCTCTCTCTCTCTCTCCATCAACACAGCCCCATGGAGATTGGAGAATCTAGGGTTTGACACAACCCCATAAGTAAAGGTCTGTTCTTTGTTTTCATTCTTGATCAATGTTATAGCTCTACTGCCTCTGTTGGATGCTGATTACCTTCACTGTATGCTCTTATTTTCCTGTTTAATTTTAGCTCATGTCTGGTTCTATCTGATTTTTTACCTGCTATGTTGTCATGATGCTACTTTTTTGAGCTAAATTATTTCAAGGATGTTTAGTTCTTTTGGTTGGAATCTCTTTTATTTTAGGAATTAGGGCTCTTTCTTTCTTTCTTTTGTTATTGTACCTTTTGTTAGTGAAATGGAGGAGATTGAGGAAGCTAACAGGGTAGCAGTTGAGAGTTGTCATAGAGTTGTTAGTCTGTTAACTCAACAACATGATCAGAAACAGTATGGAAATTTAGTTAGAGAAACTGGAGAAGCTGTTCACAAGTTCAACAAAGTGGTTACTCTTCTAAATTCCAGTTTGGGTCATGCAAGAGTAAGAAAAGCCAAGAAAATTCTGACCCCTTTTCCTCAAAACCTCCTTTTAGAAAACCCAAGTTGCAAAATTGATGATCACCCTAAAGCCCTTCAGTTGCTACCTGTCAAATCTCCTGAAGCTTCTGTTCAAGAAATTGGTTCTAATGTGAAAAGCACTCTTACTTTAGGATACCCTTCACTGGAATTAAGCTCACATAGTAAAAGCCCTCTTCATTTGGCCCAACAAACACCTTCCTCAAGCTTTCATTTTGCCCAACAACAGCAACAGCGGAGGTTGAAGTATCAACTACAGCAGCAGCAATTGAAACAACAGGCAGATATGATGTACCGGCGTAGCAATAGTGGGATTAGTCTTAATTTCGATAGCTCAACGTGTACTCCGACCATGTCATCCACTAGGTCTTTTATCTCCTCATTGAGTATTGACGGTAGTGTTGCTAATTTGGATGGTAATGCCTTCCATTTAATTGGGGCTTCTCGCTCTGCGGATCAGAACTTTCTACAGAAGAGAAGGTGCTCTGGAAAGGGAGAGGAGGGAAGTGTGAAATGTGGAAGCAGTAGTAGATGTCACTGTTCAAAGAAGAGGTATGTAATTTTAGGCATCATATATTTCCCCCTTTTCATCTTTTTATGTCTTAGATATGGTTACAAGAGTACGGGTTATCTTTCAACAGGAAACACAGGGTAAAAAGATCAATCAAAGTTCCTGCTATAAGTAACAAGCTAGCCGATATTCCTCCCGATGAGTATTCTTGGAGAAAGTATGGACAGAAGCCGATCAAAGGTTCTCCGCACCCTAGGTATTACTCAGAAATTTTTCCTATAAGATGCACAGCTAAATTTGCGGTACTGTCTGCAAACTTTAGCGATAAGTATCACTCTAATTGCATGAGGCTTTTCCATGATTGCGCCTATATATCACCGGAGTTATTGTGTATAATGTCTGTCTGTGCTTCTGTATCTGTCACAAAATTACCTTATCATCACTTTCCCACAGCAACCTTATAGTAGTGCACTTTCAGTATATTTCTATTACATTTATCCCAAATGATTGGACTTTGTGTATTTACTACTGTATTATTTTTTCCTGCTATATTCAGTAGCGGATGCAATATATAAATACCGGGTTCATCTGAACCCAATTATTTTGAAACGGAGTATAAATTTATGTGTAAAAATCCACTAAAGTTTTAAGAAATTATAGATATGAGCCCTTAACTTTGAAATTATAGATATGAGCTCATAACTTTAAAAATGCAATAGGTTCAATACTAAGAACCTTAAAGATTGAATCCATAGAGCTTAAATCTTGGATCTACCTTTGGCTAAGTTGATGTGTCATTATTACCGGTTCATCTTTTCCACTTTGTTTTGCTTTTTTGTGTCATGGTTTATCTTATTTATGTGGTGGAGACAGCAACACCTTGAAATTTCTTATATTTTGGACGACTCATTAGGATTAACTTATTGGCTTCCTTACCATCCTTGTCATATGAAAGGGATGTTTTAATGGTTGATATTGTTCATCAAAGTGTTGCTAAACTGGAGAATGTCAACTTGCTTCTGGGATTTGTGGTTCGGTCATTGCTGCGCCAGTTGTGCAATTGCTATGGTTCAAGCAAAACAGACTCGGGTTGATTTTGGAAAGTAACTAATGTCTAAAACTTTGCTTGGATTGTGCAGGGGATACTATAAGTGTAGCAGCATGAGAGGCTGTCCTGCACGGAAACATGTCGAGAGATGTTTGGAAGAGCCTTCAATGCTTATTGTCACTTACGAGGGAGAACATAACCATCCTAGATTGCCATCTCAATCGGCAAATGCTTGACAACTTTAAGGAAATGCTAGCAAAGATGATCACAAGACTCGACAAATTTCTCATGATCTATTTTTGACCGGCTTCAATTGTTCCTGTACATATTTTGCTTGTTTAAGCTTTGAAGTGCAGATGAAGCTGGATTCTAGTTGAAATTGGAAGGTATATTAGGTTTTGTAGAAGGAAATGCGAAGGCAGTTTCAGGTAAGATGATGCCATATGGGATTTGAGGTTCCCTGATTGTAAGAATATCTTGATCAAGTATGACTCCTTTTCAGTAAAAAAAAAAGTTAGGATTTTTGCAAATTATCTTTTACTGTTTGATTATTGTGTTATGATATTATTCAAGATATAGGTTTTAGGGCTATTATTAGATTTATTTTGCTGTCAAGTCAATTTATATTTGCTAAAGATCTGATCCTCGAACCCTCAGATTACACTCACTAGTGGGATTTCACTGGGTTGTTGTTGCCGCTCCTCCAAGCCCCATGCCACCCCCCTCCAAACCGCACACCCAATCCTACTGGAAAAGGATAAGAAAAAATAGTAACATGATGTTTATAGAGGAATATATGTACCCCTCCCAGGGGAATCAGTGCTGTTTTATATTGAAACCTGTTTGCTTGGAAGAGACGAAAGGGGTTGCTTTGATGGTAAACAAACCCATTTTCAACCGAGAGGTTGTGAGTTCGAGACTTCCTAAGAAAATAGTGGGAAGGTTTTGGAGGGAAGGATGTCAGGTTTATATTTGTAAGTTGTTTACTTGGAAGAAAGATATATGAATATTGCCTTGATTGGATTTTAGAATTATGCATTTCACTACCTGTTTGGCCTGTTAATTTCTATAACATGTCTGAAGTTATTTCATTTTTTTTCCGGAAAGGAGACAATGATAATCGTATTCATATATTGATTCACTAATATGGAATACTTTTTACCGATAATACTAATTTTTTAAGTCTTTGGAGTTATGGGCAATCATGTCTCGTATATTCAAATATTCGGTTGTTTTTAAGTCCCATGTTAGAAATGTTGCATCAAAAAAGAGGAGTACTTAGTACAGTAGTAAGTAAATGGTCCAAAGATAGCTAGTTTTTGAGTTGTTACGCCCCACAATTGGATACGTTATGTTCCCTGTTAAAGGGCATGTTTCAACGTCATGTCCCAATGGCAAAACAAAATCCAAGAAATTATTGCTAGTGGAATAATGACAAACAAAGCACCTAAAAAAAAGAGTGCAAGTTAGTGCTTGAAGAATTGCTTCTCTCTCTATCTTCCCTTCCCGTCATTTCTGATGTGGTTGGCTGCCTGATTTGAAAGCGGCGCAAAAGCTGGAAACAGCATTTTCTATCTTTATGTCAAAAATATACACTAAACAATCTTTGAGTCGCTATGTGATGGAGGCTTTTATTTTCATTGGTAATATGGAGGCCGTACGGCATATCCGCCGTCCAGCGTGTATGTTGGGTCCCCTCCGTTTGGGATGCACCGTTTCTTTTTTTGGGAAAACTACATAGATGAATCTCAAAAAGACACTATATACTACTCCCTCCTTTCTAGTTTACAGGAACTTATTTTTTTTTTATTCGTTCACAAAAAAATATCCATTTCTAAATTTAGAAAACAACAACAATTTAGTGAAA